>CALNHX010002723.1:0-169587 GCA_940337035.1 Agriotes lineatus | reverse complement strand
GTCGCTCCTTCAATCTTTTGTAATTGCACTTCCAAGGTACCTATTACAAATCCTCAACTTCTTTTATAGTATGATTGTCTCTTCTAATATCTGTTGGCTGCGTTGGTGCTTATGCGCACACTATTTTTTTTATTTTTATGTTGTTCTGTCCTAAGAGTGCGATGCATGGCGTTTAAAGTAAGTTCGATGTACTTCTCTGTTTCATTCATCTGTGCCACATAATCGCCATATCTTCCTAAATTCAAACTGATCTTTTGCTGAGTGTCTTCTATTATTTTGTCAATTCTTTCTTGGATGATTATATTAGGTTTATGGTATAAAAGTTTTCACATCTGTAAATGGCTTTCTTTGTTGGTGTTGGTGCCATGATCGTCCTGCTAATATTTGTGGGGACTTCCCGGTTTCCTATATTTGAGATTGTATTAACTATATTTTCTTAGTTTGCCGTATAATTTGAAGCGCAGTTTAAAGTATCTAGGGAATTTTTGTATGTATTGGCACTAATCTTCGGACTAGGATGTTGCTAAGGAGCTTTTGTTTGGGTTGTTATGAAAATTGTAAGAACTTGTTTTCTTCGCCGGTGTTTGTTATTAACCGATTTTATCGTGCTTTATGCAACAAATAAAACAAATTTTGGTGCTTTGAATTGATTGGAATTTGCGAATCTACCTCTCGGATAGACCGCTTATAAAAATCTTACAGGTACATCAAGATGCAATTCATTATGTGACTAACAAGGTTGTTTGTAGTTAGGTAATTTATATGTTACTGTTTTAGGCTTATATCTTTCCCCTTTTTAAATTTATTTACATCAACATTGTGACGTGGCATTTGTTTGCTGCACTGATCATGTATTCAACTTGATCGTTAATGTTGTCGTTGAGAGTCTAATATCCAGTATTTGCGGGCAGTATTTTCGAGTGGAGCTGTGTGAAGTTATGTCTCGTGACAAGACGAACTGATTGAGCTGTTCATATTGTATATTAACCCTGTGCTCATAGTCAGGTGGTATCTTTATACAGATTGTCTGCAGGTACTAAGTACACACGGCAACTAGATACAAAGACTGTTTGAAATTTTAAGTGGTCGTTAAGCAACAAACCGTCTCTGCATCTAGTTACCGTGTGTACCTAGTACCTGCAGACAAGCTGTATATATTTGGTTCATGCTACGTTACATTATAATTCTATCGCGCAATCATAGTTTGAATTATAACTTTGTGCTCAATCCTCTTAGGAACTAATTTGTAGAATTTAAAAATTTACACTAGTGAAGAGCTGTATGTGCCACCGTTTTGTGAACCGTGAATAGTGCAGTTTATGGAATTGACAATTAAACATTTTGCTTTAAAATGTCGTAATTAATTGAATATATAACTTTGCTTGTTACACTTATAAGTGTTAAATTTAAAGTAACTCACTTTTGAAGTGATTTTCACATTATCTGTTTTAGGTTATTGCATTTTCATCATTTCGCCTAGTAGTTTGAATCTTACGAACTTTTTTATGCAGATCTATACGTAGTGACCTAAAAATCTAAAACAGAGAATAGTTATTGGTAGCAAAATGTTTGAATTCTGTAAAGCTAAACACTTGATGAATAATAATTAGTAATTTGATTTGATGTATTTATTTGAGCTTTCTAAATTATGGTGGTACAACATTAATTTTCTGTGAATTCTACAACATTGCATATCTTTTTGATAATTTGTATCAACTTTAATTGTATATTTTGACATTTGTGGAATTTATTGTGTGCCTAATATTTGAGACTTATTTGTAATCATTATTGGGGAAGTACCAGTCTATTATAAATTGCGCTGATTCTTTTATATTGTTATGTTATTATATGATATGTTATACTTATTTGGATATTATAAATCAATGAGTTTATAAATCTCAAAGTGGAATAATATGACTAAAATTATTCTTACCTCATGGGTCGGGTCTCTACATGGTAGCAAGTATTATTAAATAATAGGAACTAATTCAAATACATTTGTTATCAAATTCAATATTTGAGTCTCGCCTGCTCGTCCAAAAACTGCCTCGGAAAACTCCAGCCATTGTTCGACCAATTTTGAAACACTATTTTACCTAGGCGGAAGCACTACAATTACCAATCAACCTTCTACAGTTTACACAAGACATTCCCAATAAATTATACAACTTGTAATGCAAACTGGGGTATTTATTTATTTATTGATATTTTAAGTTTAAGTTGGGGAAGCCAAACAGAACAGCCACCAAGCTTGGCTTCCATTCCCAAATTCTTTTGTTTACAGATACTGTTGTTGTCATGACTCATGACAGTCCAAAGCCTACTCTGATTACATTTGTCTACTGCAAAGCTAATATGATTTCAATACAGTATTTAATAAAATTATTGTTACACCCATAGCAATATTGTACAAAGATGAAATCACAAATCAGTACATTATGGAACATTTTTAGATATTATTTGACATTCGTGAAATGTTATTAATTACAGTAATAATTATTGAGGCTTAAAATTGTGTTCATAGCATATATACTGTAGTGGTAGCTTCTTGAGACTGATAATTAGCTATAAGAGTATTGCTAGGTAGGAAATTATTTTGTAAGAATAAATTAATTAGCAATGAAAAAGTACTAGGGAGGTTTTATGCATTAAAAGTACAATATAAACATTTTAGATTTGTTTAACGAATGGGAGAGTAGATACAGTTACTGCTAAATTGTGAACAGTTTATTAAAAAGGTTCGAGCATATAAGTTGAAATACTCGGGATAGTTGTTTAGTAACATCAAAGGTTAGATCTTAATTTGTATTAACTGACAATCGGAATAACTAAAGTGAAAGCCAAATTCAAATGATTATTTGAAAAAGTCAATTATCGAATGTTATATTAACATATAGCATATAGAAATGTATCCAGGAGTGTTCGATTGTAAAAAAATTGGTATAATTATTATTGCTAGAGAAAATGATATTAAAAATAACAACGAAATTTGTTCTGAGCTTGTAACATGTATTTTGAGTAAAAGCAGATTTGAATAATAAAAGCTCTTTATTAATATGGTATTTAATTTCTAGATGGTATATTAAAGGGTGTGCTAAAGTAAAAATTAAAGAAACGGAGAATAAACGAATTTTAATAAACAGACTGAATAAATAAAGTAAAAAATGGTATGAAAAAGAATAAGAACAGTTAATAATGGTAAATAGTCTTCATGGAATAAATAAATCTGCAGAGGATTTGGATAAGCTGCATAATAGTCATTAATGGGTATCCTGTTTGAATTGGTACTTCACGTGAGTACTGTCAGGTGAATACATCTACGATTGGACTTGTAAACGCTTGTAACCATATGGATTTCTACATTTTAGTTGGATCCTTAAGTAGGGAGCATGGAGGTCTTGTGGGACATCGCAATTGCTCTATAATAATTGAATAAAGAATATCGTTGCCCCTGTTGGAAGTAAGGAGATTTCTAAACACAGGGAGTTTACATTGAAGGGTAAAGACAGTTTGGAAGGCTACCAGCTTGGGGGATGTGACAAGGAAGAGCGGTTCCTGTGGACTTGTCTTTTAGCAGTAGTGGTGCCTGCATTGGGGGTATAGAGGCGGTGATCAACACCGGTAGCTGTTGTAGGAAGCCTTGTTCTACTGAGGTTTCTGGAGGATTAGGAGGCGAACTGCTTGTGTTGTTTCGACTGACATCTTGTGGGAAGTACTTCAGTGAGCTTAAAAAATGTATATGTTAAATAAATATAAAACAGATACGTCCTTAATACTAAGTGAATTACATATTTGAAAGAACTACTTACTTTAATACGTAATTGAAATAATTAATATGTGACAGAGATCATTTGGTTGACTTTGCAGTTTGACAGTTCTCGAAATGTTATAATTTATCTATAAATAATAATTTTTGTGCGCTGATTGACTATCGCAAATAATGATTGGAATATGCATGAACCTAACTTGAGTTAAGAGTAGTCATTCTCATAGAGCTAGCAAAAGAGAAAAATAAATGAAATTTTATGAAAGGGCATATCTTTAATATTAACTTATTAACATAAAAAGTTATTTCAATACAAGAGTAAAATCATATAAGCTTCAATAATTGAAAAACTACCTGATTTAATTAAATTGAGTAAACTAGCAGCTCCGTGAGTAGGTGTATAGCATAGCAATACATATATTAAAGCATTCGTACTTAAAATTAGTTGACTGCATTTTCTTAGTTTGTCAAATATTTTACCTTTAATTAATATCGTAGTTGTGAAAGCATTCGACTGGTAAGTTGTTGCTTTGATTTTGTGTGTACCGTTATTCTGGAACAGATTAGTATGGAACTGTTAGTGCAATAAACTTTGTTCCTGGCGCCCTTATAATTTCAACCTTGTTTAACTTAAGAAATTCATTAGCTGAATCGCATCCACTCCCTTGAGTTAATCGAGCGTCTTCTTTATACCCTCGACATATTTGAAACTCGCAACATAATTTCTAGCTATTTCACAGCTAATGCTAAGCACAATACATTTCAAATATTTTAATTGTAATCAGACGTATTGGTGATATGGTAGACAACGACTGGACGAACAGAAAAGGAAGAGCGCCACACAAGGCACCATTCTGGAGCGGTCTATTAGACCGAGACACTAATTAAAGGTTAAGCAGTTCGCCGATCCCGAGGAGGATCCGACCAGTGGCCATTATGCAAGAAGATGTGCGTCGAGCGTGAATTCGTCCCTGGCAAACGTTGAAAAAGTCCACCATGCGGTGGATAGCGGGGCCGCGGGCTGGGGACCGGTCAAACGGGGCCTCTCACCGGCTTCGTGCTACTCCCGATGACTCCAGTGACTCTTGCAACGGCACAAGAACAAGAATGCTCTGCTGAAGTGGAGTTCCGTGCACCCAGTGCAAATTCCTCCGGCGGGACCTTTCGCAACGCCCAAGGAAAGAGCGTGGTGTCGGCGATAAGTTAGTGTGGCCTGGAAGTGATCTGAGTGCGGACAAAGGTGCAGCTTCTTCCACAGGGATTTTCCATAGGCTGTGAGGTAATGGCTCGCCTTATCCCCCGGTGCTCTTTATCTCCTTTGTTCGCAAAATGTCTGCCACCAAGAGCTTCGCAGTGCGGCGGTGTTGTTTGTTCTTCTTCTGTGACAACCTTGGTGTAGGTCTTGCTTTGTAAAACTTCCGGATGCATCATCTTATCGTTAAATGAAAATTATCACGATATTCATCTAACCTGATTTGGGAAAAATTACAGTACCACCTTTCGCTCTCAGTTTAGATTTGAATCATAGCAATGGCACACAAGGTCGCCCAAGGAAAATTTTGTCGAGACGACTAGATATTCAGCCTTGTATTGCACAAGAAGATAAGAACTTCAGGATGCCATTAAATATAATTTTTGTCGGTCCAAGGAGTCATAACTGATTATTAGTTTATTTTTAGCGAACCACGTGAGCACAAAATCAAAAATATATGTTCTGGGCTACTTAAACAAATCATATCTGTAATGAAGATGATACATAATTAAAGGATATGATTTGAGGACAGGGATGCTTCTAAGGTCACATCAGCTAAATTTACTGTAATTACAGTGATTTCGACAACTAATATTTGTTGTTAAACTGCAAAATCTTTAAAATGCACAATTATTTTATAACGACTCAGTTGAAAGTATTTGAAATGATCAATTAGGTTATACTCAAATACTTTCTGTTTGTCATGGCATTGCCTATATTATATAAATAAAAAGTTTTCAACTTACAAAAATTCTGTATAACATCACAGTGAATCAAACTTGAGGAAAATTACGTAATTTTTTAAGTGGCTGGACTAGATTTCGTGTAAAAATTGATGAACCATTACGTCAGTAGTGTTGCAGAGAGTCTTGGGTAACCTTAATGCTCAAAAATATTTCTTTCGGTTCTAAATGCGTTTTGCATCCTTCTTTGATATTCTGAATTAATGCTGACAGTCAAACTTATTCAAGTTTTATAAATATTTTATCATTGTGCGTCGTTACAGTATGTAATGCGCGAAACACAAAAAATAGCCTGTTATCATATAGGTCTTGTTAGCCTTGTTTGGTTCTATTTTCTACTTTAAGTAATATTTTTATTATTTGCGAAATATAAGCATGAAGATTTGCCATTATAAAAAAAATATCTGGAAAGCTTTCCCAGTTTTTCCTACAGATAAGTTTTGTTTATATTGTACCTCAATGAAATGTTGCAATACGAGTTAGAATAAATGGTCGTAAAGTTGCCAACACAGTTTATCTACTTTCTGCTTTGACGATAAAATTTCAACTGCATCTTTATGTATGTTAATGCATATGGTTTTATTTTGAACTCGTGCTACCAGAAAAAATAAATTTTAAACGTTTCAGGTTTTAGATGTATTTAACTTAGTTTTTTTGATAGGCATTTCACTAGTCTTAATTTGTACACTTATAGCCGATTTAAGCAGGACCTCGTTATTTCTTAAGGTCCTGCCTCCTTACTTATACTAACGAATCCTACCACTGGCCTGCTTAGTACATACTATAATGGTACTCGTTGCATTTACTATATTAGATAATACCGCGCAATTAGTGTAACAACTTATTAATTGTTTTTATTTACAAAAATGTATGTTAATAGATCATGTCTATCGTAAAAAATACAAAAACTAGCCAAGTAGGAAAATATTATACTTAGCCACAAAACCTTCTCCATCTTTTCAACTATTAACAATAATGGTCAGAGACACGGTCCTCCTTGACAGTGCCACATTCCTGCTTAGTACTGACACAGTCTTGCTAGGTACCACCACAATTTTTATTCGTTCAGCTAGAATTTTATCCACAGTCCTGCTTAGTACTGTAATGGTCCTGCTAGGTCCTGTCACAGTTTTTATTCGTTATGATAAGGTTTTATGCACAGTCCTGCTATGTAGTTCCACAGTTTTATTCATTTAGTTCGAATTTTATCCAGTGCTACTACGTACTACCACAGCTTTTATTCGTTCAGCTAGAATTTTATCTACAGTCCTACTTCTAATATGAAAATAGTGAAATAAATATTTTGATAGTTAAGCTATGAAATTTTAGGAGGCATGCGTATTATTAAATCAGAAAACCAAAATATTATAACTTGGCAAGACACTAATGACAAAGAAAAGCTAACCTTAAATATTTGGTCTGTTATTTTGCATTTGTAATTATAAACATTTTTATTATTAAAAACTGAATAAATACAAAACATACGAGAAAATACTACAATGGCACTTTGGAGTATATAATATGTATGTAACATATAATTGAATAAAATTAATGCATAGTAAAACAGTAACAAACACATACGAAAAACGAAATTATATTAAAAATAGGTTAGTCGTCACTGTATTCGGCAAAGGAATTGCTTTTAAACACAATAATGTTGTAGATTTTACTAGTACTTCTAAACCATGTCTTTGCATTAATTCTATAATTTCACATTTTTTACTATTTGAATTTGGAATCTTCTCTTCTTGACGACTGTGGTATGAAGCACAAGTATTACTGATTTTTTTCGTAATTTTGGTATTAATGTTAAACCAGCTTTCAAGCAATTCTGCATTCATATCGCAGTGGTAGTAATCTGCAGAACTATTTTTAATATTTTTAGCAGAGAGTAGCGATGCTCAATCAACCCATCCATTTTACTTCCAGCATGCAACATTCTAACACGTTTGCCATGAGAAACCGGAGTATCCAAACATTTTTTTGATAAATCCACCGATCCTCTCTGTGTAATATCATGGGTATCGTATCAGGTTTCGTCTAAATAAAAAATCTCCTTCGCTTCTGATCTAAATTTTCGTATAGAAGCAATAACTTTGATTCTGTGAGTAGTAAGTCTAAGAGATTCCATTATCTTGAGTCTTTTATTGATTTTTTTATAAGTAAAACCCATATCCTTAAGAACAGACCGTAAAGTATCACTTTTATATAAAAAATCAATGCCGCAATCCACTAATTTTGTTTGAATCTTGTTTAGAGTAGGGACTTCTTTCGTACATCCTGTAAATCACATTCCTGGTGGCTAATTTTTTCGTATCAGTTAATTTACTAACAACATTTCTTGGCTTTTCGTTTAAACCTTTGTTTGAAAACTATATTAGCAACAGTAGATATAGGAACTTTTGTTAATTCTGCGGTTAACGTTAAAGGATTCTTACATTTTTTATTTAAAAGAGAATCATACACATTTTTAACTATTAACTTTGCATCTTCCGAAAGATGAATTCGTTTTGCTGACAAATTTAAACGTTTTTCCATGTGTAACAGAATTTGTTAATGATTATAATTTAGCAAATGTCACTGTCATTAGTGTCTTGTCACGTTATAATATTTTGGTTTTCTGGTTTAATAATTCACATGCCTCCTAAAATTTCATAGCTAACTATCAAAATATTTATTTCACCATTTTCATAGGAGAACTATACTGTAGCAGGTTTTATTCGTTCTTATTCACAGTGTTACTAGGTGCTATCACAGTTTTTATTCGTTGTGGTAGTATTTTATCCACAGTCCTGCTGAATCCTGTCACAGTTTTTATTCATTATGATAATATTTCATTCACAGTAGTAGGTAGTTCCACAGTGTATTCGTTCTGCTAGTTCCATAGTCCTGCTTAGTACCTAATATCATAGTCCTGGTAGGTCCTGCTACGGTTCTTATTCGGTCTGCTCGAATTTTATCCACAGTGCTGCTAGGTGCTGTTACTTTTCTTATTCGATCTGGTAGAATTTTATCTACAGTACTGCTTAGTACTGTCACATCCCTGCTAGGTCCTGCCACAGTTTTATTTGTTATGCTAAGATTTTATTCACAGTCTCGCTAGGTACTAACATTTTATCCACCACAGTGATACTGCTATGTAAAGGTGCAACATGACTTGGAAACAAAGACATTACAAAACTGATACCAAAATCAGATTTTTGAAACAAAACAAAACTACAACAACAATAAAATGACAATATATTGCAAACAACACAAAAATGTGTCATAAATGTCGTATAATTGTCATCAGTTAAAAACACTAATAAATTTTTTGGCTTTTCAATGATTCTTCCGGAAACTTGACTCTTATTGTGAAATTCAACTGCGTTTGCTGTATACCACTTAGTGGTATAATATATTTCAAAATATTTTTCATTTCTAATATTCACTTTTTTCCACATTTTTTTCTTTCTCGGTATCCTACTACATACTGCCCGATGCATTTGTATCATCATCCACAGGTAATTCAGTGATGGTATTATTACAACCCCTTACACAAAGCAGTCGATTCGAAGAGAGCCCCCTAGATGTTTCAGAAGACATACAACATAAAAAAGATTCATTTACTCGTTTCGCTTTCCCATTTTGGAATAACTCTTGCCCTATACTGCCAAGTACTGCTCTGTCTTGTCGGTGTATTTTGTATTCTTGCATTCTTGCTGCCTATATTAAAATACCTCTCGGTTTTTTTAATTGCAAACATTTCTCTTTACATCTTTTCGAGATTGTATACACAGTGTAAACCACGTTTTTACAAGAAATCTACTTGGTTAAGAGTTTTATGTTCTTTTTGTTTTTAGTACAATTAGTACTTTAGTTATTGCTATTTTAATGAAATATTTGACTGTTCTTGACCAAATAGGAGAAACTAATAGGAAATAAAGATTTGTAATAATAAACGCAAAATGGGATTTTTCTTGATAGTAACATGAAATAATTGCCAATATCAATGCTGTAACAATAATAATAATGAAAGATGACAACTCGCTTAACAACACAATTTATCAACTTTCTGCTTCGTAGATAAAACGACAAACTGCTGGCGTGTTTATGTATATTAGTCGACATGGTTTTGCTTTGGACTCGTGTTAACCCAGAAATGTGAGTGTTGTGTTGCCTTGCAACATTTTAAGCTGTAAAATTATTTTATTTGGTTGTTATTTAGGTCCTGTGATTATAGTGTTTCTAGAGCTTGTCTGAAGTGTAAAATATATTTTTCCAAAAGAGTTGTCTTCCTACATTGCAGGTATTATTTTTCTTATTTTTTTTACTTCGTTTCAGAGTAGTTTTATATTAGCTTTCTGTCAAATTAGGGAATCATATAAACTAAACAATCTTACTCAGACTTAATTGTATTTATCTATACCGTTTAAATAAATTCGTTAATTGCAGGTTGTTGTATTCTATCTAGCCCTGACAACTGAATAAAAGTTACAATAGGTCTATATTATGGAGAAATACCAATATCAATTAGGTCAATCATATTTTATAGTTAATTGCAATTTTAGTTGAAACAATTGTAGCATTATATTGCGTTATTTTCAACTACCTATCTACATCGTGCAAATAAATTCATTAAACGCATATGCTTGTATTACACCTAGCTGTGAGAACTGAATAAGTATCACAATATGTGTATATTATGGAAAAATGCCAGTGTCAATTATGACAAGATGTATAAACATATACTTACAGTATTTCTAAATATTGTCGGAAGTGTAAAATATATTTCTTAAAAAAGTCGTCTTCGTATACTCAACGTATTATTTTGTTTCATTTCCTTTGCTTCTCTTCAAAGTAGTATAATTTTAGCTCTGGTTTAAATCAGGGAATTGTATGCAGTATAAATCTAACACGTATTAAAGATTTGTAATTGTGAAAAGGCTACAGATAGATTTTGTATGTTTCTGCTTTGCGGCTTTAAAATACTCCCGTTTTTATGTATGTCGATTGATATGGTTTTGCTTTCAACTCGTGTTGATTTGGAAAAGTAAATGCTTAGTTGCATAGTGGCTATGTAAATATTTCAAGTTTTATAAATGTTTTACCCTGAAGCTTCGCACTTATTTTTATTTCCAAATCCACATATAATACTTGTAAGTGTAGGAGAACTTTACAAAGAAGACAAATTTCTAACGATAAGACAGCAAGGATGCTTCTTAACATTGTACCAGCAATTTTAATTTACTTTGACTGCTTTCTTAAGTGGCAGGGTTGCAGTTAATATGCAAAAGCAATAAACCTTTTTAACACAGTCCGCAGTAACTAAAGAGTAATAAATGATGTCGGAATGTTAGGGACTAAAAGATGCCGCAAATTGCCCTTGACATTTCCTCCATTACTCAGGGTCGTATCTTTTAGAGATTTTTCTGCAGTTGACATTTAAGGCATAAATTCTCTTCTCAATGCGTAAACTTCATTATTCCTAGAAACGTTGGGATGCGTTGGTGGTTAATTATTAATTTTGATCGTCTTCTTTGTTATGCAATATATTGTTTTGATTAAGGTGGTATTTAATAGAATTGTTCTGAAACATTGAACATTTTGCTTTGTTCAAGATGGAAATTTAAGGTGCTGCTTCATATCGCTGGCTTATTTAAAGAAATAAATACAAAGTTAACTTAAATGAACGTTTTTCCTTATTAAACCGACCTAATAGTGCTTTTAGATTTGAAAACTATTCAGCCGATTCTGAAATATCAGCAAAAATCGTGTAATTGTAATTTTCTCACTCACCGAAGTTCTATATTACAAATATACGTACTGGCAAGTTTAAATCCTTTACTCATATACACAATTATTTAATTATCTCTGTAATTACATGGATCCAATCGATTTAAAGAATTTAAATAACAACAGTTGTCTACTAACGAAAATGTAAGCAAACAAAACGATCGTTTTTTACTGTATTCTTCAAGAGAACACGCTGTTTGCTGCTCTTTGTATATAAAAGCAATTTTTAAACGCCACAATTATATGAACTGCTGTAATTCTCTGCCTTTCTCAAAGACACTAATTATGCGGATGTTTACCTAAATCAACAATGTGGCACAAGTTTAACGCATTTAATTAAAATTAAAATCGAGATAAAGCATACCGTGTAACGCGCCGGTTTTAGCCAAACAGGTTTTACAGTATTAGCAGATAATCTTAAGCTGTACAGGAATTCAAGGTAAAAAATCGAGCCGTGTAGATTATTTGTGTAAAAATGCATCGAAGCAGACTTTCACGTGTCTAACGAATATCAAATAGATAACCATCGAATTTACAAAAGTAACGGGAAATTAAACTGGTGTTGACAGCACGTTGAGACAAATGAGCAACAAAAAAGAAAAGCTGTGAAAGATTGCAGTGTTTATAACCTGCATCCAAAAGAGACATGTTTTACAAGAGGCAATGTTAAAAATTGGTGGTTTGAAGGCTTCACAGGCTGTAACCAAAGATAACCTTAATATTATAAAGAGGATTTTAGCAATGCAATAATTTATTTCAGTTATATGGCTGTCATAAGTTTTAAATTTATTCAATTAATGTTTAGCGGTGAATTTATTTGCAACGAAAACAGAAACTATAATTTATTTAAGCACATTGCACTTTCACTTCATTTAACCACAATGTTATAGTACCTACGACTAATAAAAACTTTATATTAATAGTATTTAAGTGCATAGTTTAAGCCAGTACTTACAGTAGTTTGTAAACGGCAAAAACGATACCTTATTGCTATTGGGCAGTTTTCGTATTCAAAATTATGTTAAAATGGAAAATACATAATTGTATATAATTAAATAGATATAATTAGTATTTTTATGGAATTATGTAACACTATGAAACATTCATTACGCACACATAATTCTAAAAAAAATAGATTTAGTAGGTTATTTTCAATGCAAAAGTTATTTTAAAATATACAACACGTCATTTGCAACAGTTTGCTTTGTATGTATAGCTACAAAAGTGCTCAGGAATAACGCCAAAATGCTGAAATTTCTTATAGATACAAAAAATGTTTGCAGTCACGTGGTTCAACTTATATGTTGAATGTATTGTTTAAAAACAATCATTGTAACGTGCCTTGGTTGTTTTCTTGGCTTACGTATATTTTGCAAACTCGTGTGTTATTCTACGTTAATTTTTTTATTCTTTTTAGGATGCTTATAAGTTGCATATTGTAGCTATTTTATTCCATAGGTTAAAAAATACCATGTAGAATGATGAATCATGAAAATAATGTCACCTTAACCAGAAGTTGTTAGCTTTTTTGTAAGAAATGGGAAACCTCACTGATTCATAAACTAATGCGTCGTATTCTTATCGTAGTAGACTATATTTGTTATAAGTTGACAGTTGGTTTCACTATTCAGTTCGTCAGAGGGTGCAAGGAATAACATAAGTTCTTAAGAAGACTATTTTGTTCATTTGCTTTTAAAGTAAATGCCGTAAGTAAAATATACATAGTATATCAATTGTAAATTTCTTATTTTATCTCATGCAAGCTAAGCTTCCTACTTTGAGACCAGAACTAGCGTTGTTTTATGCTACTAAAATTTAACTGAAACTACAATTGTAGGTAGAAAATTTATAAAATAGGATCATCATAATTGGCATTAGCTTTCTTCCATACTATACACCTATAGTGACGTTTATTCAATTGTCAATGCTAGATATAAAAAGCACCTTGCCGTCACTTACTTCATTCACAGAATATATAAATAGATAGATAGAAATAACGTCATATTACGCTACCGAAATTTAGCTCAAATTGCAGTTGTGTATAAAATAAGATCGTTATAATTGACCATAGTTTTCTTCCATAATATACACCTATTGTAACTTTTGTCCAATTGTCAGGACTAAGTGGCATACAGAAATTTGCGATTAATGAATTTATTTAGACTATGTGTGTAGATAGATAGGTAGATAGAAGTAACGTACTTTAATGCTACTGAAGTTGCAATTATGTGTAATATAAGATTGTTATAATTGCAACTGCTCTTTCTTCATAATATACATCTATTGTCACATTTATTCAGTTGGCAGGGCTAGCTGAATTCGACATCTTACACTTAATGGATTTATTTACACAATATAGCTAGATGGATAGAACTAGCCTTATTTTAGGCAACTAAATATTTTAGCTGAAAGTAATTGTGTATTTCAGTAGTCAAGACTAAATAAATCACAATTTCGGTTTAAGGAATCTATTTACACGATATATGTCGAGAGATAAATATAAATAACGTATTTTAATGTTATTGAAATTTTTAGTTGAAATGGTAATTGTGTATCAAATAAGATAGTCATATTTGGCTTTTCTCTATCCTATGCACCTCTTTTCACGTCACGTTTATTTACGTAGTAGAATTAAATAGAATGCAACAACTTAGGTGTAATAAATGTATTTGTACGATATAAATAGATGGATAGAAGTAAAGTGATTGAATGGAACTAAATGTTTTAGTTAAAACTGTAATGGTATAACATTAGATTGTTGTAATTGACATTGGTCTTTCTCCAAAAGATACACCTGTTGTTACATTTATTCAATTGTCAGGGTTAGATGGAGTGCAATAATCTGGCCTTAATGAATTTATTTGCACGATGTAGATGAATAGATGGAAGTAACGTAATTTAATTCAACTATTATAGCTCAAATTGCAATTGTGTGTAACATAGGGCCGTTATAATTCACACTGGCCCTTCTCCATAATATACACTTATTATCGTAATTATTCAGTTGTCAGTACTAGATAGAGTACAGTAATTTGTGTGTCATAAACTTATTTACACGATATAGATAAATAGATAATTTAATCAACAATTTTAGCTTAAATTGCAATTGTATATAAAATTAGATCGTCATAATTGAATTTGGTTTTTGTCCTTAATGTACACATGTTGTTAAGTTTATTCAGTTGTTTGGGCTACATGGAATGCATCAGTTTTGCGTTTAATGAATTTATTTACTCAATATATGCAGATAGGTGGCTATAAGTAACGTGTTTTAATGCTACCTACTAAATTTTTCAGTTGAAATTGATCAAATAATGTAGTCATAGTTCATCAGGGCTAAATAAAATATAACAATTTGGGTTTAATGAATCTGTTTGCACAATACATGTACATCGACAAAAATAACGTAATTTAATGCCCCTAAATATTTGAGCTGAAATGCATTTTCTCTCAGTAATATGTACTATCAGACAAAAAATTGGGAAAACTCTTGGAAGAGATTTTAGCCTTATTTAATTAGCTTAAACGAGGTTTTTAAACCATGACATTTAGTATAACAATTTTGTTTCATAGTAACATTTAAACAGATTGACAAGTAATTTAGATATACGCAGAAACTATATATATTAAAGTAGTCAAATTCACAACAGAACATATTAAATGTCACAGTTTTTGCCTTGGATAGTACACATTGTCACGTTTATTTAGTTGTCAGGGCTAAATGGAATACAACAATTTGAATAATAGTATTTAACATTACAAGCCAGGTAAAACAGGTTTTACTGGCGATAGGATTGGGATGACTGGCGAGCCGTTAGGCTGTTGTATTGTTGAATGTTTTATTTGTTCCTCACTTGTAAATAACTAGAAATTTATCATTTATGCAAAATGTCAAACTGACAAGCAACTAAATTAATCAATATGACACATACTAAGGAAGACAACTCTGGCTTTGCACGCTATCATTTATCTATGAGCACGCTTGTAAAATATAACTGGCTAGCCAGTAAAAAATTTACTGGCTAGCCAGTTAAGAAACATTTTCAAGGTGAATACAGTGACTTGATAAATTGATGTTTACAAGTGAGGAACAAATAAAATGAATTTATTTACACGATGTAGATAGATAGAAGTAAGATGGTTAAATGCTAGTAAATTTTTCACATGAAATTGCAATTTGTATAACATAACATCGTCAATATTTACATTGGGCGGTTGTTAGATAGATAGATGTAACACAAGGCAATTCTAGTAAATGTTTTAGCTGAAATTGCAATTGTATATAACATAAGATCATGATAATTGGTGTTGGTCAGTTTTCAGAACTAGATAGAGTGCAACGATTTCTGTATAATAAATTTATTTACACAGTATGGATAGATGATCAGAAGTATCGTTATATTATAATAATAAGTGTTTCAACTGAAGTTGAAATTATGTATAAAATAGGATAGCCACTATTATCATTTATATTTTGACCATAATATAAACCTACTGTCATATTTATTCAATTTCTAGGGCTGCGAATGCAACATGATACGTTTGATAAATTTGTTTATCTACTCCAGTGGGATAAGTAAGTCATTACGTCACTCATTTGACATTATTTCCGTTAGGTAATGAAGCTCATTACACCACTCAGTTATGTAATGGTTTCATTACCTAACTGAGTGGTATAATGGCTTCGTTACCTAACTGAAATAGTGTCAAATGAATGACATAATGACATTTGTCTACTAAAATATTTTTGAAAATGACGGATCTGACATTTCTCTTAATGCACTTTTCTCAATTATAGGCAGTTTTAGATAAAATTTTGTACAATACATGTGTGATAATGCATCATTAATATAATTATGTTCTTACACACACGTATATTAATGATGCTCTTATATAGTAGCTCTTGTATAGTAAATAACTATTATACAATATAGATAGATTGATAGATTAGAAGTAACGTAATTTAATGCTACTAAATATTTTAGCAAAAATAGTAATTGTGTATGAAATAAGATCATTATAATCGACATTGGTCTTTCTCTATACTATATATATATTGTTATATTTACTCAGCTGTCAGGGCTAAATGTAATGCAAAAATTTGCATTTAATTAATTTAGTTTGACGATATACATATGTAGATAGATAGAAGTAACGTATTTTAATGCTACTAAATATTTTATTTGAAATTGCAGTTGATTTTGTGTATAAAATAAGACAGTTTTATACTATGCACTTAGCTCTATAGAGCGCAATCATTTGCGCTAAATAAATGTATTTGCATAGATATAGATATAGATACGATATAGATAAATAGATAGAGGAAACGGAATTTAATGCTTTAGTTTAGCTGAAAATGCAATTGTGTGTAAATAAGATCACCATAATTGACATTGGTCTTTCGCAATAATATACCACTACTGTCAGGCTTATTTGGTTGTCAGGGTAGATATTTTTTTCAACACAATGTTGAACAAAAGTCAAAGATGTTTTTAATTATTTCTGTGTTTAAAACAGTTTTGCTTGCAGCAGCCTTCTTTCAAAATTATTTCTTCCAAGCAACCACAAAACAACAATTGTTATATCGCAGTGTTTGGATCAGCATAGGTGCTACATTACTATTTGGAAATTGGAAACCGCACATGCTGTACCTCGCAATAAGCTTAATTTAAGAACGTTGATCCAAATTATGCAATGCTGAACGTTTATTACTTATGTAAAATATAATTACATATAGGTACTAATGCCTATTAGTAGACGTAAATTAATAACCAACGAAGATAAAGACATAACGTTGTCCGATCTCAGCAGTTACCCAAACAAATAGACATCCTGTAAGGCTTAAAAACCATTAAGCGCCATAAAAACTGCAATTAAGTTTGGTAACCGCTTTAACATCATCCCATATAAATTATATAACCAACTGATTCCCACGCACAACGGATTCATCCCGTTGCATGTTTAATGGCCGGGTTTTACTAGTTTACAATAACTTGAATAATAAAATAAATATTTTCCGGCGAATCATAAAAATTGCAAACTTCCACACTTCGGTAAAGTCATGTTTTATTTACAGATTTTCTATTTGAGTTATGTAAGAGCGCAGGTACGGTTCCGGTGACTTCAACGACTGATTCAACTACAAACCCGCAATCGTAACTGAATACTGTTATTTTCATGGGAAGTAACTCGCCTTATTTTTGCTTTCATTTGTGAATGACTTCACGCCTTTTTAACACGTTTTAAAACGAAACGAGGTTTGTAAACCTTTTATTCACTTGTATTTAAAACTTATATTAGACCTTTATTTTAAACGTTTTGAAATTCCGAGGAAGTTACAAATTTGTTGTAGTTCTTGGCGTTAGGTTCAGATTAAGAAGTGTCCCATTAATTTTGACCAAATTGCCCGTCGAAGTCCAGCTAATGGGAGCTAGGTGTTGGATTAAGTCGTTAAATCTGTAGCTTTATCAAAATACCAGTTGGGCTGTAAATGCCGAACAAGAAACCAGAATTCCCTCGAAAAACCTCCAGAATGTTAAGTGGATATTTCTCTAATTAAACTGCAAATTCCACGGTTCCCTGCAATAGCGATGACTAAGCAGTTTTTAAATGTGTTTAATAGAAATTGGTTCAAATTTGTAAGAAATAATGGCAGAGATACTGCCAGTTGAGTACTATTTACTCAAGAATCAGAATAATATTATTGTGTTGCCATAATAGTTCAATTTATATTCATGAGCCTGACTTCATTTTTGATATCGTCCTCATTCGAGCAAGGAAACCTTCACTGAATGTGCACCACTCGGAATAGCCGTGAAGATTAATTGATATTTACACCTAATTAACGTCCAGTTAAAGCTAAAAATAAGTCTTTGCAGTAAATTACTCATGCTATTTTAAAGTCTGATAATTTTGTACGTTATAGTTATTTATTTCATACTGATGTCAAAAATGAAATTTATTTATCTAGAACGAAAAGTGGCATTTTAAAGACATTTTTATTAAATGAAACGGGAAATCGATAAACTGATATGTGCTTCCATTCTAGGGAAGCTTAGCAGCCAAGGTTATAATATGTAAATGTGTTATGTACTCGGGTACTGCACCGATGCTTATGAATCATCTGTATATTTACTCGTGTGTTGCGTTTTGCAATGATGATACAAATGTCTAAATATTATACTGAGAACAGTTATTCTAAAATTGCTGCATCATGCGTTTTCTTGCGTATTTGATTGTCCTACATTGTAAGCTAAATCATGATTGAAGAAAGGATTAATTTTAGCGTAGAATTTCAGATCGTTAAAGCAAGTATACACTACAAAGTATTAATGAATACGAGGTTAAATACGTTGTAGACCAAAACTATTACAACACAATTTATGTTCTTCTAGTCAAAATTGTTAAGGTTCTTGCTTCTTGAATATCATAAACTTAGCTGGACTTGAAATGAAGTAACTGATAGAAATTTCTGATTGATGAGTTCAGCAACGTTAATATTTGAATAAAAAATAATACAAATTTTAAATAAAAAGAAAAACTGATCACTTTCTGTCTTTACTGAAATTATATTCCCCTAAATTTTACTTGCAGCAACTGTTTGTAATTAGCACTATTATTTGCCAGCTAAGCAAGTGCAGGTGTACTATAAGAAAAACTACAACCTGTAATAGTACGTTATACCGGGCAATTATAAATGCTTTTCCATCAAGTTCCCTTTGAAATATTTGCTGTATGAGTAATATGTTGGTGACACTGTAAGCCTATGTCAAATTCGAGGTTAGCAGGTTAGATTTTGCGTCAGTCTGTGTCAAAACTGACGGCAAACCTAACCTGATAACATCGAATTTGACATAGACTTACAGTGCCACCAACATATTATTGATACAACAAATATTTCAGAGGGAACTTGATGGAAAAGCATTTATAATCACCCGGTATGGGGTAGTTTCTAATTTATAAATGCAACTACATTTATACTTAAATGTCAAACTTGATATTTGACTTTTAAATGTGGTATAGTTGCATTCATAAATTAGAAACTACTCCATAGCCATACTAGATGAAAATAATTTTTGATCATACTATACAGTGCTTTCGTAAAGTAGTGGATAAATTCGTTAAACATTCAAGGAATAACTTTTGGAAAAAAAAACGCTCGGACCCGTCGATTTTTATTTTTATTTTCCCATTTTTTCAAATAAAACCTATACATACAGAGTGACCCGCGTAGGAGGTATGACGTCATCGATGTTTTTTTAAAACAGTCATCCTCTATTTTTATTACGGAATTTGAAAGAAGACATTTTTTACTTACACTAAGGTAATTTTATCGTATAGGTCACATGACCAAAAATTAAGAAAACAATTGTAAATTTGCAAAATACTAAATTTTATTTTAAGAAGTATGATTTTACTCTTTTATCAATGACAGCAATCAATAAAAACATGTCGGTCGTCTTAGTTACTGTCAGGCAGACAACGTTGCACAATTTGTACATTTAATTTAGTTGTTTTTGAAATTATCATTGCAATTAAATTTGGTATTTTGCAATTCTTTCAAATTCCGTAATACAAGAGGGGGTTGCTATTTGAAAAAAACATCGATGACGTCATATCTCTTACACGGGTCACCCTACATGTATAGATTGTATTTGAAAAAATGCGCAAATAAAAATAAAAATCGACGGTCCCGAGCGTTTTTTCCAAAGTTACTCCTTCAGTTTTTAACGAATTTATCCACTACTTTACGAAAGCACTGAATAAAGGGAGAGAAAACCATGATTTCTCCAAGGTGTAAGTTTGAATCTCAAGGGCTACGAATAGACTGAGGGAAAATGGTTTTATCTCCTTTCTTGTATATACTACGAGGGCGATTCAAATTTGACCTGCATTTTATTTTTTTCTGGTCGATACAAACTACAAATTAATATTATATATACATCATTTTTCTAAGTAACAACCGCCCTTTAAAATACACTTGTCCCATCGCTCCGGTAGCTTCTGTATTCCAGTCGAAAAAACATCTTTTAGTTGACGACGTAGCCAATTTTTCACCGCATCCTTCACTTCCTCATTAGAGGCAAAGCGCTTGCCTTCCAATAGTTTTTTAAGGGGGCCAAAGAGATGATAGTCACTTAGGGCTAATTCCAGACTATATGGGGGGTAAGGCAGCACTTCCCAGTTCAATTTAACGTGACAAAAAGTCATCGCTTTCTAACTTGTAGCGAAGCCGGAGTTCTCTGCAAAACTGTAGTAATTTCTGCTGTTGTTCCGCGGAAAATGGTTTTGAAACCCACCTGGCGCTAACTGTAGTAAATGTAAGCTTGTCGTGGACAATAGTGTAAATACTACCAACACTGGCGTTTATAATCCCAGTAATTTCCTTCACAAATATTCACCTATTGCTCCGGATTAGCTGGTCAACTTTTTGAATGTTCCCAAGATTCACAACAGACGCTTGACGGGCAGTATGCAGCAAGTTCGATACGCATTCACGACCATCCTGGAAGGATTTACACCATTCAAAGACTGTTTTGAGTGATAAACACCCTTCTTCAAACTGTTTATGAAATCTCTGATGAATATCAGTCGCTTTTATAGCTTCATTGAAAAGAAATTTAATAATTATACGTTGTGCAACAGAATTTAACACATTTTTGAACGAAATTGTTAATACAAATGAAAGTGCTGACACAATCAAGTTGTAGTGGTTTATGACGTTAGCTAACATTCCTACTTCATGAATGTAAAACCGCTATACAGTACCTCTTCAATTATGTTCATAAAAAAATTAAATGCAGGTCAAATTTGAATCGCCCTCGTATTTATTCCACGACCAAGAGTTGAAGCACTAAAAACAGGTATTTTCATAAAGCATTACCGTCAATCGAAATTATGCAGCAATATCTAGTAGCATTTGAATTGTCTGTATGTTCTGAATACCATGACAACATACATTTCTAATATTTTTCTTATGTTCTTTATAATAAAAACTAACGACTAGAAATATTTGCTCTTTAGGGGGAAAATGTCTTATTTCTATCACAATTTACGTAACCTAGAAACTGATTTGCATTACCGGTCAAAGAAAAGAGGTTATATTTTTGCTCTGCCAAATCAAATGCTAAGATGTGCTAAGGAAAGCCTTTCATTTATTTTATTGAATTTTTATATCAATATAATATTTTTAAATTTGGAACAAGCACTCTAATTTTAAGCATAATTTCTATTTTAATTAAGCTTAATTAATTAGTTGCTTCTGGCTGATAAGTTTTTAATCATAATCTATTAAGTGATGGATTTAATTTTCGGAAATTTACCGCCTTTTTGCATCTTCGATTCGTAGTGATTTTCGTATAGCAAATAGAGAACGATCCATTCAGACGGTAAATTTTTCAGGAAATCAAAATCATCACGAAATGAATTCAACTGAAATCGCATTTTATGTTTGAAATTTAAATTTCTAATATTGACAATAATTAATTATCAACAATCAAAGTAAGTTGAGCTGAACTTTGACTCTGATGATGCAAGCTGCAATGTCGTGCGAAACGTTAATCTATATCTGTGCACAAACAGTAAAAAGCCCAAATATGCATCCTTGTTCACAAGGTACTCTAATAACACGGACCAAATCGTGGGGGGCCTTTAAGGGTTCAGAAGCCATGGAAGAACATAACCATCACACAAACTTTTGCTTTTCACAAGGTGTAAAGCACATTAAGCCAACAAATGCTGGGTGTTTATCTACAAAGACGACGCGGTCTAAGCCGAAATTTGATTCTAATGCAGGGTGATTTATAACGTACGGAAAAGATGTGTAGGGTAGATAGATGGGACTAAAGTAAATATTTTTTATTAACAAACATTTGATGACAAGCCAATAATTAAAAAGTTACAGTGGTTTAAAGGTCTTTAAAAAGCTTCCCACTGATTGAGTACTGCTGAAATGAAATAGTTTTTCCAAAGGAACAAGATTTCTTTGTTTCTTTGGAAACGATATCATTTCAAACATAGAGAAAAAAGACAGAGTGCTCACTCCACTGCTAAATTCTAAAACTAATTTATCTACGACAGTGCGTATAATTTACTTTTAGTTGGAATTTTTAAGTGTGTAAAACTACTGTTTAATATCATATTTTCATTAGTTTACGTCGTCAGTAGCAACGTGTTTAAGAGATTTCATTAGGCACGTCGTCAGTGACAACGTGTTTTAAAATTTTTCTAATTATTTATTACTCTTATAATTAAAAAAAAACGAATTTGAATTTTCTATCTTTTACTAAAAAAATTTTATTTACAACTAATTTGAAAACTTGGTGTACAAAATTGTAATTTTAAATTGTATATTTACTTATTTTCAATTTTAAATAACGCAAAAATGTCTTTTTATTACGTTAAGCACGTTTTGTAAAATAACATAAATTTAACGAAGACAAAAAATTATGAGAAGGAAATAGAACAATAACTACATAAATATAAAAATTCACCAAAATCACAAAAATTGTTCAAAATGCTACCCCTGCTTTTCGACACACGGTAGCGCACTACGAATCCAATTTCTTGACACTTGCGGAAATTGTTTTCGCAAATCGCAAGTCCTCTGTAGCAACTTTTCAATGGTATCAACTTCAGTTGCATGTACCCGGTCTTTCAGGTATCACTATAAGAAAAAGTTCAGTGGGTTGAGATCAGGGCTGCGTGGGGGCCATTGAATAAATCCACCCCGGTCGATCTACCGTTGCGGAAATCGAGATAATCTCTTACAGGACGACTAAAATGTGATGGACAGCCATCATACATAAACCACATGTTATGTCGCAAAACCAATGGAACATCTTCTAGGAGTCCTGGTAAAACTTCTTGTAAAAAATGCAAGTAAGATTCGCCATTGAGACGCTCCGGTAATTCAAAAGGCCCTACTAAGGTGTCGTTTACAATTCCAGCTCATAAATTTAAACTGAAAGGTTGCTGAAAGTTATTTTGACGGATCGCATGAGGATTTTCATCAGCCCATGTGTGAGCATTGTGGAAGTTGAGCTTACCATTCCTGGTGAAACAGCATTGGTCAGTTACCAGCATGTTTGTTGGAAAACCTGCTTCTGCTTCCGTACTATTGAGCAGCCACTCACAAAACTGCTGCAGCAACGGATAGTCGTTGGTAGTAAGTCCTTGTACCTTTTGGAAATGATAAGGGTACACACCGTGCGCCAAACAAAGTTCTGAGAAACATTTACTTATTGGGAAAATTGGCGTGTACTAGTTGTCGATTCAGCATCTACTCTTTCCAATACTTCTTCTTCAACATTAACCGCCTGTCGATTTGGTCTTCCACCATCATGACCCTTCTGTGGTTGTAAATTCCCAGTCTCTCTTCCCCGTTGAATAACCCGGAGAAATGTATTTTCGGAAGGGGTCGGTTTATTTGGAAATTTTTCTAAATACATACGCCTTGCTCTTGCAGCACTTTCATCGGTAGCTCCATAAGCTATTATCATGTCCATGCATTTATTGTTAATGTAATTCACTATTTTATCTGAACTAATAGCTTAGTAACAACCACTAATAACAAATCTTAAATTTGATGTGTTTAGATTTACTGAAATGCTCTTAATAGTTGCTACAAAAATTATTGGGCATTAAAAGGAAAAATTAAGAAGTCGTAATTTCTATTTTACATTTATTTAAAATCATTTTTTTTAACTAAATGTGGTTCAGTTAACTCAAAATATTTTTTATTTAAATTTAAAACATAAATTACCCACATAATATCCGAACAACTACTTCTTATTTGACTAAGCTTTAACTCGTAATTTCTTATTTATTGAGGTTTTCTAAAAATTGTATTAATAAAAAATGTTTACTTTCGTCCCCTCTATCTACCCTAAAAATCTCCTCCGTACGTTAGAAATCACCCTGTATATATTCTTATTTTAAATGTAATTATTACGATATTTGTTAATATTTCGTTGTGACACAAGTTACAAGTACTTCACAAAATATTTAATACAAACCTACAACCTCAAGGCGCCCCTTAAAACAATAAATAACAAATCAGCCAAGCATCTTTACAAGAATGTCCAACTTCATTGTCAAATAACGGACACATAATCTCAAACCGTGACTACTATCAAGAACATATTTTTCCCAAACGGCGATAAGCCGAGATCTTCCCATTTCAGCCTTCGAAACGGTGGGTTTGGCCAATTACAGTGACCGCTGTCATTACTGCGACATTAACTCGCGCAAAAAGGTCAGAAACTAATCATCTGGGTTCACCAGTGTCAAAAAACTGCCCTGGGGGAAAATGGGCTTGGAAGTCCATATACGGCGGGCAGATACGACACTGAACCGTTATTGTGGAGACCTTGGTGCATGGGAAAGTCGTCGGCTGATGAGTATCGTGAATTCCGTGGAAGTGGAGCTCTCAGCAGTTTAGTTTCTTCGCTCTATACAATTACACAATTACGCATCTTGTTATAATTAAAGCGTTTTCCCACATCACTTAGATTGCCAGTGAGTAAATCGTGACTACTATGGCAAGAATAAAGCTGTTTGTTGCAAATTAATTTTACAAAACTTTTAATCAACATTCACCTATCCTGGTTTTGCTGTAAAAACGTTCGTGTCGAAATTTGCATTTATTAGCGCGATGCAGCGTTAGATTTATTGGCGATTAACTATTCATGGCTGGGCATCCGCATGTAAAGTGATGTCCTTCTAAGGACTACTAACCCACAACTTTTCATATTTGCATCAAAACGGCGACCTTAAAATTGTAGATTTCTGTCGATGAGAGAAGTTTCTAACTATAACCTCGAATTTGCAAACTGCATTTGAGTCGAGGTTAAATTGGGTCAGTCATTTTGTTATCATCCAATAGCTATAATTTATTCTCTTTAAAAATTATAGAATAACAGTGAAGGTTTGGTAATGAATGCAATTGGCTACAAAGTGCTGGTTTTTTACATTTATATACGTACAATATGTAACTGAAACTGCATTTTGTAATATGTCAGCCTGTTTTGAGTTTTCGAAGTCAAATTGATTGCTTACATTCACATCACACTTCTGTTGAACGAAAAAGAAAGTTTAATGCGGCACTGGACTAGCATTTCTGATTTATTTATAATCAATCATACAAATACCTCTGAAGAAGTATGAAGTGCATAATCGTGTTAAGTAATTTGAAAAGGAAGGAAGGATCAATGTGCACATTAGTATAGTGATGGTTTTTTTTAAATTGTGTTTATTTCCTCTCTATTTTTAGGAGAAAAAATAAGCTCTTCCTTATTTACAAAGTAAACATTTTAAATATCTCCGTTATTTTTCGGTTAAAGAGGAGTAAATTCGAAGTAATTTTTCTTCGTGACAACCTGTAAATTTTTTAAATATCGTTCCGTGTGTTATAAGGTTATAACTGTGAAGGATTTTGCACTTGCTCATTGCCAGCTAATTCAATAATAATGGCATCTCTTATTTTATTTACCTGAGTTTGTGGTAAAGGAAATTCCTTGTTGTTGACCTGGACTCATGATAAGCTGAAAATGTTAGCTTCGAAAACCTTCTCAAAGCCAGTTTATTTACATACCAATGCAAAACAAACAGATGCTTCAGCTCAGTGCCCACAGAACCATAGCATTAAAGCAATCGCAGGCTACTGCTTCAAAGGACGCTTTTGCGCTGACATCTTTCTGGTCACATGCTCAGGTGCAGTGCACCAAACAAAAGAAAATGTGCGCGATGGCTGCTTTCAAGTCACCAAATATGATATCAAAGCACCCATCTGCAGTAACGACTGCGTGGTTATAGATATCTGAATTTGGTTTTTGCAAGTCGGTCCGGCGATGCGTTCTCTATTGTGTCACTCAATGACCCACCCGATTTTTTTGTTAACTTCCGACCACCAAATTTCCAAATTGCAATATTTGTAGAATTTAGGCACCTCTATATAGCCCTGCTCTTGGATTTTTTAGAAAACCTAGGGACTCCTACGCACAGTGTCTAGCTTCAACACTAGGCTGGCGTTTTCTTGTGCCCGCGAGCGGAAGATATTCACTCGACTAGTGAAAGCCAGCGTATGACTTACTCTCTACCACGTACGATCACTCCGGCGCGCAACCCATAAATACATTGGCTCGAGTTTGAAACTCTTAATGGCACGTTTAAAACTAATAACAATAAGCATATAACAACAAACAACACAGAACGCACATGTACAAATCGGTTGTATATTGACAACCTATTCTGACGACTGCAATTGGAATTGTGTCTCTTCTGCTATTGTTACGGTTACGGTGATATGCCTAGTTTGGGGAAATACAGATCCTCAAACGTGTAGAAGTTGTCAAAACACTTTTGGAATATTCTTGGTCAGTCGTACTACTACGTTGGCGCTTGCATCTAGGTCAAGTTTCTTCAAAGGTATTACAGTCTAGTCATTCGCTTACTCCATATATGCTAAAATTGTAGCCATATCCAGAATCTCCGTATAATAAAGATAATTTGTATCCTCACCCATGGAGATTATTTTCAGTATACGTTATTTTCAGTGTCATACGTTGGTTGGACATGTTTGCTCGTCACTTGACAAACACTCTTTCATTGGTATATGAAAACAAAAACTATTCTTGTAAATGATTTACGACAGATCTAACTTTGTATAGTGTGTTATCCACCGGTTTGTTTCAGGGAAAAACTCTGATTAAGACAAAAAACAAAGCCACACGTTAAGGGTCCCGGTTTGTAGCAAGCTCAGAACTTAAAACACAAAACAGCCCCTCAAAGGCAGGCAGCGGGTCGTTACTTGACTTTACTTGAATAATAAGCCCCTCAAGGGGTTGTTAAATTTGTGTGTAAATGTAAAATCTACGATTACTTTTAATGGCTACATTTCCCCAACACATACAACCTTAGCTGCAGCAAGTTACCTCGGTAGTGAGTCAGTCGAGACAAAGGACCGGATTGTTCGACGATGAGTTGGGGCTAGGTAAGCCATGGCGCCACGGATTCTTTAAATGGATTTACGATTGGTTTTCCCCAGAATCCGGGACAGGAAAAATCGCTTCTTTGAGTAGATATATGTGGCAGCGCTCGCCACTGGAACTTATATTTGATGATATTTATACTCTTTCTACTAACCGCTTTAAAGTTTTTAATATGACATAGGAGAAATACAGTAAAATAAACGCGAAATATGACAAAACATCTATTGAATATTTCTTCTTCTTCTTCTTTTTTCCTTCTAGGTCGAAACCTGTTTTTCTTCACGCTCATCTTCCTTGATATTAATTATCTTCTGTTAATGTTGACATCCAACTTTGAGCCCATCTTTTCATGGGACTCCCCGGATCTTTCTTTCTAGTTGGTCTTCGGTCTCGCGCTATCTTAATTAACCTGTTGTTGTCGGCTCTTGTTACATGGTCATTCCACTCTCTTCTTCTGTTTCTCGTCCATTTTACTATATCTGTTACTTTACACTCTTCTCTTATGTATTCATTTCTAATTCTGTCTTGCCTTGATTTTCCAGTTATCGCTCTAAGAATGTTCATTTCTGCTGTGCGGAGAAATTTTTTTGTTTTACTTGTTTCTGCTCTGGTTTCGGCTCCATACTTTGCTGTCTACATTCAAATACTTATTCTTCCATGTTACGTCACGCAAGTATCCGGATATTTTCGCTCCTTTCATGACCTGCTGTTTAACCTCTCGATATGTGTTTCTGTTACTTGATACTTCTACCCCTAGGTATTTCAATTCCATTACTTGCTCCAAAATTTTTGTGTCAGTTTCTAATTTGCATCGTATTGGCTCTTTTGATATAACCATACATTTGGATTTCTCAGTAGAGACAGTCATATTTATTTCTTCGATGTTATGACAAATATGTGTAAGAGTTTTTGAAGATCATCCTCCGATTGCGCTAGGATGATCGCATTGTCTGCATAGCACACTATCGTCACGGTTTTATCTCCCATTCTGTACCCTGGTAGTTCTTTCACCTTTTTTATTATTTCATCCATCACTACATTGAACATTACTGGACTTAACGAATCGCCTTGCCTTATTCCGGATGCGCATTTGATTTCATCAGTATATTGACTTCCTACTTGAATTTTAGCGATGGTGCTCTTGTTAACTCTATCATCCTTATTAGTTGCGATGGTAATCCCCTTTTTTAAGAGTGATATTACATCGTGTAGCCTTGAATATTTCAAATATAAAATTGGGCCTCATATGTATGAACAATTGTAGAAAAGTTTCCTTGGAGGGGCTGCCATTTTACAAAGTAACTTTACAAGTTACTCTAGCCAATGCCAGTTATTGGTTAAGACACAAAAGCCCTGATGAGGCTAATTATGTAATTATTCCTTTTTGGCGTTACCGAAACACTTAAAAAGACGAAGCACTTCCTTAAACGCACGGTACGATATGCAATACACAATTTTACAGTTATCTTGAATAGCTGGCAGATCGTGTTGATGCTGGAACGTCAGATATCGGAGAGCGTCGTCGCACAGCCTAGGGACAAATGTCGATACCTCTCGGAGATGGGTTTCAAATGGCGACCAGGAATGATAGCAATTTTGTTTCGGGGGAAAGGGGGGGGGGTGAGTGTGGAGGTCGGGAGATAATGTAGCCATTGGACGTAAAATCACGGTATATTACGAAGAAAGCGACACTGCCGAATACACTCCGTAAAATCGTAATTTATCAGGGAAGTTCCTTTGTGCATATTCGATCTTAGTCGAAGTAGAATTAACCTATTTAATTTAACGGTAGAAGATTTTCCACCTAACGAGATTACTCTCTCGCACAGACCTCTGCGATTCACCCAAACAAATATCTCGTGCCGAAATTATGAATGGCTGCGGTGGCTCGGGAATCGGGAGCCACAAGTTGGCTAGAATAGTAAACCCCAACTGGGGATCGAAAAATGAACTGTGTAGCTCGGTTTTGTTATTATCCTCTTGTGCAGGGCGTAATGGCAGAGGTAAACCCCCAATGAGTGTGCGGACATTAGTGGCCTAAACAAACAATATCGTGGTGCCATCTAGTACCGCGCGTATAATTTCGCGAATATGAACAGACACAACCGGTTTCGCCCAAAATGCAGACAACTAAATGGGTCACAAGTGCGCTAGAAATGCAAAATAACATAACATCTTGCCCAGCGGAAATCTTCTTTTATTTATTTATTTATTTATTTATTTATTTATTTATTTATTTCCCAAATGTATGTACAATATATTATGAAAAAACAAAAGAAAAAATCAAATATGTACAAAACAAAGAAGCCTTAATGGCTGTATGGGAAAGGTCCATTTGCAACAAATGAAAAGTATTCCTACCGAGCAGCGGACTGGGATGCATCACTTGTAAAAAATTCATTTAAACTATAATAGCTATTTTGATGAAGCCAAAACTTAAGATGTTTTTTAAATACCTCGAACGTATTTGTTTTCTTTATATGTGTAGGCAATTTATTAAAAATTTTTATACCCATATATAGGGCACCATTTTGTATTAAGGTCATATCAACTTTAGGCAAACGAAGTTCGTCGTTACATCGTGTATTATAATTATGAAAATCATTGTTACATGTTAATTTTGGAAATTTCTTAAATATTAATTGTGCTAATTTATAAATATAAAGATTTGTGAGAGTAAAGATTTTTTTATTAATAAAAACATTTCTACATGATTCTAAATAGCCTAAGGAATAAACTGCACGTATTGCTCGTTTTTGTGTCTTGAAAATGATATCAACGTGGCAACTGTTACCCCAAATTTCAATTCCGTAACTCATAATGCTTTCAAAATACGCATAATAAACAACTTTCGCCATATCCTTACCTAATACCCTACTAATTTTTCTAATTACAAACACAGCTGAGCTGAGTCTTTTATTTAAACTATTGATTTGTGGTAGCCAGTCAAAATTATTAGATATTTGAATTCCAAGAAATTTTATTACATTTGCAGATTTAATAGTGCCGTGAGAGTTAATTATATCTACATCCTTGAGAGGAGAACGATTTGATCTAAATAGTAAATTAAAGGTTTTGTTTTGATTTAAGATTAAGTTATTTGATGAAAACCACTTTATAATTTCTTCTATTACTAATTTTGCAACTGGTAGCAATTCTTCAATGCAAGAATGATTTAGTACAATGCTAGTATCATCAGCAAATAATATAAAATGACCCATATATACACTGGCTACTAAATCATTTATATAAATCAAGAATAGGATTGGACCTAGTATACTACCTTGAGGAACGCCCATGGATAGGGTTTTTTCCGCTGAAAAATGTGTAGTTATTACACCTTGTTTATTACAATTTAAATATGATTTAAAAAGATCGAGTGCAACTCCTCTAATACCATAAAATTCCAGTTTTTTAAATAATATATCGTGCTGAATGCAGTCAAAGGCCTTCGACAAGTCGCAAAAAACACCAAGACTGCACTCTTTATTTTGTAAATTCTCATACAGTAAGTTTAGGAGATCAAATATTGCGTCCGTTGTACTTCTTTTGGGACGAAAACCAAACTGCGATTCACACAATATACTTTTATTTATGAGGAAGGAATTAAGTCCAACAAAAATTATCTTCTCCAAAATTTTAGAAAGCACTGATAACAGTGAAATTGGCCTATAGTTTGAAACTTCAAATTTATCACCTTGCTTGTATAAAGGTTTCATTATTATTCATTATTCATTATTATTGAAATGTAGAATTGAACGTATTTCATTACACTGGGCACTCTACAGGGATAATTCTTCAGCAGTATTTTCCAGAAATTTGTCATAAAAAAAATACTTGAAAAATTGATAGAGCGAATCTATTTAGTTGAAATATTAGGAGGAAGATCTTCACATCAGGTAGTACTACTCTTTTAGTCAGATTGTATTTTTCTTCTTCTCAGTGCTCTTTTTGTTTGTATTATTCGAACTGCTGTCACATTTGAAATAATATTTTTAGACAGATCTGTAATATTTTCTACGCCGTTTTCACATAGTCTTCATCTCTCTCTTTCTCTCTCTCTCTCTCTCTCTTTCTAAAAGAACATGAATTCCAAGAGCAATCTTAATATAGTAGTTGTTTGCTTTCAGCTCCTAGTAACAACACAAAAAATAGACACGGTACAGCATGGTATAACCTTACTCATACAATTATTGATCATAGCCGCCTTCATTTCATTTTTTAGATTGAATACTCATTGTTACAGATGTGGTACAAGTTTTAGTCAAGTAAACAGTTAATACATGTGGCTAGGTATCCAAAATAAAAGGTTTAACACATATGATACAATGCAGTTAGTGTTAAATCTAAAAGTAACAGTATATACAATTATACAGTTTTGCGGTTAGATTTGTAAGAATATTACGAGATCGCTACGTTTAGAAAATCACCCGGTATGTCAAAAGCAAACATGAGAAGGATTAGGCTTCAACAGCACTTTCGATGTGAACGTAGAAAGAATGCATTAATTCTGAGCTACACGTATAAGCTATGTACATTATAACACATTCCCTACTAATTAGTACCAGGTGTCTAAAATTCCCATTAGAAAAAATGCTTTGCATCTACAGTCGCCCATAAAATAACTGTTTCATTAAAATATTTTTAAAATAGTTGTTTATCAAAATATATATAGTCAGTGCTGTAATTAGGACACTATTTAGTTTTCTAACTCTTTTTTTACTAGGAAGGCTCAACTAGGCATAAGATAGGGGTAGGTTTTCAGGGTGTTGTTATAAACAAACCTGAATTTTACTTAAAAGGGCAAAGTAATTGAAATAAGCAGTTTAACAAGTTTCGTCTCAGAACTTCTATCACAACTTTAACACATTGCAAGCATGTCTACCGTATATTTTTTATGCCAAGAGACGTAATTATACACGAGGAGGCTTTACCGATGATGCTCTCGTTTATTCTATCAACCGAAGGAATTTCTGTAAATCTGTAAATAAAAATAAGATGCAATTTTCGCTAATTACTTCATATAGTTTTTTTTTCTTTAAAGCTATGGCGTTGTCTTTATTCTTGTATATAATTTTATAATTGAATATAGAAACGAACACCTGCATACATTTACATAACAACTCTCTCAAAAAATCTCCACATTTCTAATAATAGCAAGCCTACTATAGATGTACAAGCCTTTCAAAGTGGAACAAATCATGATGTGGACATATTTCTATTTTCAGTAATAATTCGACAACTTTTTGTATTTCATTTCATTCTACAAAAACTACTAGAAAACCTTTTACTATTTACTGCGCAGACAATAATAAGACGTTATGTAAACGGTTGTGTAGATAAGTTATACAGGATACGAGAATATGAAAACTGCGTTTTCACTATTTTCATACATAATCAAATTAATGCAAGCAAACATAGAACTGCTGGTATTCCTGCACGTCAATTCATAAATGCAGTTACAAGTCTTGCAACGTTTGCATAATTTCCATTCGCAATCGCTCTTTTTCGTTTTGCCATCGTCTGAAATAAAAATATAGCTACAAGAATGGAATTCTAATGTACATGCAAACACAAATAGAGCAGAGTAAGCGCCGTTCCATTCCAAATGTGGCCAATACGACCACAAGTAATTGGTGAAATTACTTATTGTAGTGGGCAGTAAAAGCTAATACGGCTTCAGTTAAATTGACGTTAACAAGGACTTGAACGTGCATTTAGGTTGACAATGCTGCATGCACGAGTGCTCTATAATTTACAAACTGGTGGCAGCTGGGAGCTGTATCATTACATAAACTAGTTAAGCCCAGTAATTTGTATTTTTGCGCACCGCTTATTAAATTGTTTGTCAACGAACTAGCTGCAAGTGTACATGACAAATTTCAGGATAAGTTGAAAGCTAAATGAGTCGTCTTTCACGAGCCGAATACGAAAGGCAAATTAGCAGATATGTCTATATTGAAAATAGACTCTGCAGAAAAAAAACTATTCAAACAAATGATCAGAAATGGAGCACAAACACTAGACAATTGAAAGGAAACAGCAAAAAATCATAGAACAAACGAGAAGAAATAAATATTGAAGTGATAATAGAAAACACAAGAGAGAATTAAAAAAACAATGCAAACAGCCCATGAAAAGGGTTAAAAATATACAGAAAAACGAAAACAGAGCATATAGAGGATATTGGTCATCAAGCACATAAAGACAACCTCGAAACGATATTTAGGAAGCAAACAATAATAGTTATAGCTGGAATATAGGAAGGTATGAACAGACGGTGGAATATCTCCAGAAAGTGTTTAAGATAGAAGACGATAATGAGTAAAAATAGTAGAAATAGGAAATAACGAATGTTAATGTTGGGCCACTATGCATAAAAGAAATAAGAACAATCATATAATTGTTTAAAAAAAAGAAACCTACAAAAAAGGATTGAATTACAACAGACATTCTGACAACAGGAGAAGAGAAAATGGAAGAACAATTACATAAAATTATAGCAGACGTCAGTTAAATGAAGAAAACTGCAAACTGTGAAAACTGTAGAAGCATGGCATTGACTACAGGACACTGTTATATGAACAAACACATGCACACAATAGGAGTGGCAGCAAACACAGACTGTAGATTCTGTGAAGAGGAGGACGAGACTCCAATCCACTGGATATGCGAGTGCGAGGAACTCATAACTCTGCGACATAAACACTTTGGGGAAACAACAATCGAACCCGAACTGCTGATAAACACCTCACTAAACGCACTAGTAAGCTTTTTTGAGGACATCGGAATACCTCTGTGAGGCTAGGTGAAGCACGGGGATGTGCACAATAGGTCTTTTAGGCCGCAGTGCAGAAAGGGGAACTAACCCAACCAGAAGTATATATAATAGCATTGATGGGTATAGTGCACATAATCTTAGATCTTCCACTAAAAAGTAGATCGAAGCAATATCAATCCGGCTTAAGGAAAAATAGGTTAGTCATGGATCCATTTTCCAATTTGAAACAAATCTTGAATAATTGTGGAAACCAAAAATTACCACAGCATATGATTTTATCGATTTTAACCAAGTTTTTGATTGAGTGAAGAAAGTGATATGTATAAAGCAATGAGTGAAATAGACGCGTCGAACAAATTAATACGTTTAATCCTGGGTATAGAGTTACAATAAATGGGCATACCTCAGAAAAACATTGAATAATTAGAGCTTGAAGACACGGAGATTCACTGTCAAGAAGAATGTTCAGTATCAATTTAGAAAAAAATTTCAAAGAAAGCCGAATAGAAACAATATACAGTCAGCTAGTACAAATTATAACCTATGTGGATGATATAATGATCGTGGCGAGGACAAAAAAAACTTTAAACATACAGCCAAAAAGATAAGACCATCAATGGACAAGGGATTCACAATGAATGAAAATAAGACAAAATATTTGCTATTAGAAGAAAGTCAAAGTAGAAATGGGATAGTCACTGAAAACGCTGCACGATATAGTGTTTAAAAGTGGAAAATTTTAACTATTTAGGAAGAGCAGTTGATTGTAAAACAGGTAATTATTTATAAACGTCAGCTATGGAAATAAAATAAAAAATATAAAGAAGTACTGGAAATCTGCGTGAGAAAAATATTAAGAAGATTATACGAACGGAAGGAAGTAAGTGATTAACGATATGAAGGAGGAATTATGACCTAACATAACTATATGTACAATAAAATGTCAGAAGATCCCAATTAATGCGGCAACTCGGTTTTGTAGAGAGAGTGTCGATCGACAGACCAACGAAGTAAGTTTTGAGGAGAGCCGTATTTGGAAGGAGATGAAGGAGTAAGCCACAGATGAGATAGTTCTAGGCAGTATAGAAGAGCTTTGATGAAATGAAAATTTATGTTTGAAGACAGATAAATAAAAGTGAAAGGAGATATGCAACAAAGCCATGGGCGTATTTGGCCTGCAGTGTTGACTATATAAATACATATAATATGCTATACATATACAAGGCGGCACTAAAACAATTAGGTCATGAATTGTAGGATTTTTCATCCCAGCCACATTCTAACTTTAAAATTTTAAATGGTATCACATCATATGTGATACATAAAATCAGTAGTTTCTTATATGACATATTTCAAACAAAGCGGAGTATGTAAAAGTTAACGAAAATTTAAAAAGTTATGTATAAATTAATAGTGTAGAGTATCTCTGGTCTTGTGCTTCTTCCTTTCAATAACTTACGAAGTTCTCTACTTTAAACTGAAATCGTGCTATCACAGTACATGTTTTTCAGTCAATGTTAAAGGGGGAGTTTGTCAGGGAAACACTATATCTTCAAAACTATTTACTCTAGTGTTAAAAGCCTTCATCAAGACTATGTGGGAAAAGAAGGGCATTAACATCGATAAATACTATTTAAACCACCCACGTTTCCCGGAGTTTCCTGACAAGTAGTGATATCAAAGAATTAAAAGATATGTTAGAGCATTTGCATCGAGCATGGTAATGAGTCGGTCTTGAAATGAATATATAAAAAAAACAAAAATAATGAGTACAAACAATGAAAAAGTCCTTAATGAAGATATGTATGTTTTGGGCATAAAATCAAATTAGGATAGAGAAACCAACGTACTGAAATAACTCGTCGAATAGATTTGAGCTGGACAGCGTTTGGCAATTTAGAAACATCTTCAGAAATGCAAGAGTCCTAATAAATCTAATGACACTAACTCATAAACGAGCAAATCACCTTTGCAAAGAGGTGTGAAATGTATAATGTTAGAAATAAGCCTTTGAGATAGATTCAGAAACAAAGAAATCAGACGAAGAATAAAAGATGCGGATATAGTTCAAAGGGTTGCCCAATCGGAATGGCTTTGGATGGGGCATGCAGCGTACTTCTCCACCTTTCCTGGCTCGTCTTCCATTCCCCAGCCCTCCTTTCTCTCAACTATTTTATAATTCTCATTCTTGGCTGAAGAGGGACGCAAAGTTCCAATAGTAACCTGCCCCCAGTTGGGGGAATTGAAATGACCGTGAACCTTTACCTTTTTAAATAAATTTAACGTTTATCGCTGCGGCAAGTCTGTGGACTCAAGTGATACGAGCTACGATTCGGTGGCGTGCTTCCTGCAGTCAACTCAAATATTGGTTCTCCGCTAATTGAAGTACCAAAGCGCGGAAATGAAGAAGTGTAGGTGGAAGTTCGTCCAAATAAAAAACTTTCAATTATTTTTGGTGTAGTTTATCTACCATCAAATTCAGGCGTTGATAAATTTGAATCTAGTCGGTTTGTAACCTGTTGTTATTAGCATCAATAAACAAATAAATAAATTTTGGACTGTATTTTTTTATATACAATTCAATTTTAAAAATTCAAAAATAATTTCAAATCGCGAGTTTTTTTTAAATAAAAACAAAACCGTCAGTGGAAACTTATGAGACATCCGCTGATTTAATAGCTGAAAGTGGCACGGCCTCCTGGTGTATACAAACACAAAGAAATTCTTTGTTAGCGCTGGCACAATTCTGGACATCAATGAATATTAAACGCCGAAACTCGCAAGCATCAGCAGCGAGTATGGTAAAATCTATTATGTGGAGTAACCTGGTGACACCGCAACCGAGTCGCTACCGCGGCTCACTTTAACACCTGTGAGGCTTGCAAACAAACATCTGGGTCATGCACAACAATTATCAACGCCTTGGTATTATTTAATAGCGCTTAATACTTTCATCTGTCGGTGTCTAGTTGTTGTTTGGGTATGAGAGCATTTAATAAGATGGTTAGCAGAATTTATTGTTATCGGCCCAATTTGTACAGTTTCTTTTTTACAAATTCACACAGTTAAATAAGCACATTTGTCGATTTCTATACAAATGCAACCCGATAACCTGCTTGATTGAAAAATAATCCGAAAAGAATATTTAAAATCGCCTTGAAGTAGAGGCTACAAAAGATATCCTAATTTTTAAGGATATGGATGCCTCTACATCAATTTGTAATAAAGGTAAAATAAATGTAGTGCGTGTGGGGACCATTGCCATGGCTGTAAACAAATTCACCTTGATTTTTGAATTACCGCAGTGTTCTACGGCAATTTGCATACAGATAATCTAGTAAATTAATCTAAAATGCATATTACATAGGAAGTCTTAACTGCGCGATTTGCACTTTACACTATTACCAAAGTATATGACGTTAAACGACAATTAATCAAGTGGAGTCGGGCCATAGCTTTGTATTTGATCAAAGTGATCGAACTGGAAAAGCAATCTGGAGACAAAAATGTGATCTAGACTTTGAGCAGATCCTTCAGAAAGCTCAAAGTAAGCAAACTGGAATCGTAATACGCAATCCGGGCGCACGGCCGTCTGCCATTATATAGCTACCTGTTATGTAAGAGGAAGGGGTTGTTTATTATCCCTCGCTGCCTCGTACCATTTAGGGCGTGCGAGTACAGTACGCAACGTCCCTCTTTTAATTTTGATGTCTTTAGTCATTTCAACATGCACCCTAACTGTCGGCTTCTGATTATTCGAATGCCGCAAGGGTCAAGTTTGATTCTTCTAAGAATTTCAGTTGGACGCCCATGTCTGATTTAATGGAATGCGTTCTCATAGTTAATAAATTCTAGGCATAATGTCTTTGTTAATGTTCAGGCTTCTTTGTATCAGTACGTTGATCCATGTTATTTGTTAATTTCTACACCTGTAATTTCTATAATTTTCTTATGAAATCCGAATGGGCCACTTCTGTTTTGTAATTTTTCAATTTCCTTACTTCTGTCTTTCATAATCTTTTCTTGGCAGCTACTATTTGCTGATTTATTTCTCTATAAATCTTTTTATATTTGTTTTTGTTTTTTCGCTTATACGTTCTTCTTTTGTTCATCAGATTTAGTATTCCTTTAGCCATCTGTTTTTGCTTTGCTTGGATTTTCGGCTTCTTCAGCTTTTCTGCACTTGCGTCCATGACAACGTTTTAACTTCTTTCCATTTTTATTTACGACTTCATTTCCAAAGTTGTAATTTTTAACAGCCTTTAAATTTCTATTTATCTCTGTCTCCACGTCTTCCTTTATTTTATTATCTCTTAAGATATTTGGGTCTAAGCGAGGTCTTTGAAGTGCAGTTTTGTTTATTTTCTTCAGCCATAGTGACACCAGTGCTACTAGCGCGTTATGGTCAAAATTAATGTCTGCCCCTAGATATGTCTTCACAAATCTAATACATTTCTGTACCTTTTATTAATAATATTTTTTTATAATACTATTTTTTTGGGTGCCTAGGTAACGTCCGTGTATACAACCTCCGCTTTGGTAATTTCAACCAAGTGTTTGTTATGGCATCTTTTCCATATGACAAAACTGTATTTATAGGCAAAAGTACCTATATAGTTGAATGAAGTATTCATTTAAGTGACACACTTATTTTATTTTTCTTTAATATTTTCTGTATGTCTAAAATTATAATATAATCTTTACAAATTCTGAAATCTTAATTGTGACCCTTCTATAACTTGTTACGATGAAGCCTTATTTTTGCATAATATTTTGAACAATTTGGACTTAACTAAAAATTGAATTAATACTAAAGATATTCCTAGTAAAGTTCAGGGCATTTCATTCGACACGAAAGAATATGGCCTGAAACACGGCGAGTCAGGGTCGCCGAAATATCTCTTTCCGAAACCCAGTCAATCTGTCACACCATTAACGACGTACTGGGTGATGTGGTTAGCATCACGCCTTCGACGACTGCCTTACTTTTCTTACTTCCACAACTCTGGTTTCGGTACCCAATTTTTAGGGCAACTGTGTGGGCCGCCCGCCAGGTGCCAGATGTGGGGATTGAACCCCGTACCGTGGCACGGCAGCCTGAGCTCCTTAACCGCTCGGCCACGCTGGAAAAAAAATATTCTTAGTCATTTGTATTTGTCGTGGTCCAAGAAAAACATTTTGTAGTTACCAATGTTCTAACCGACGTAGGCGAGTTTGTGAAGCAATCACTCACCCATATGTGGAATAAAGGCTTGTCGAGCAAAGATGTTGTTACTTTGATTTCAACGTAAGCACACATTTCTGCTCATTTCCCAACGTTAGCTCTACTTATCTACCTTACCTGTAGATTTTTCGGAAAGTTACTTCATTGATGCTATGTAAATATATAGGATATAGGTGGTTTTATCTGCCACGGTTAAAGATGAGTTTAGTTGTAGTTCTGCTTTTGGTTTGGGATTCTCGCATTCTTCCTTCACGACTAATGTGACGTTTCCCGGTTTTTGTTAGGCCCCTCTGAAAGTGTAATTTTGGTTAATTAGCTCTGGCAGTTCAGTATTTACCTATTTCAAATCAACTGTCTGCTTTGACGTTTGAAGGTTCGATATATGCTAACATTTCGTTAGTGATTGTTGGTTTATGTGTTAATAGTGAGTGCATACAACAAGCAGCGTTTCTTTTCCCACCTTCGTTATTATATTATTTGGCTTATTTGGTCGTATCTCCACGTAATACTTTGTATTGCCTTAGCTTTCAGGCGTTTTTTATTGAATTTTGGGGTATCGCTTATTTTATTTTACGAATTTATCATATCGCCGTCGTGAGTCTTAGCCCAGTCACTTAGAAACTTTCTTCTGCGGTTAGGTTTTCTATGATTATTTCATTCAGCTGTGGTGTTAAACTAGCTTATTAGTTTCTTTTATTCGAACGACTTCCGGCTCGAGCTCACAGAAATAAAATATACCATTGTAATTTTTGAGCGATTTATAATTGAGAGGTTGCAATACCTTCTTTATTTGCCTAATTCTTTATCGTTGGTTAATTGGAATCTGGGAAACCACTATTTAGTAGATTGACTGGAGATAGCTGATATATATGATGAGTTCCATTGAGAAGCACATGCTGGGAATTTGTTACGCATTTTTCATCACATTTTAGATAATTATCGATAAGTAACTTTTCCGAATGGGCTCCGCGTCTATACGCTAATTGCGTCTTATTGTTACATGACTTTTGTTCGTATTTGTAGATCTTTGTATTTGGGTTTTATGGATTTACGGGATTTGGGTGTGTAAGTATGGATTGGTAGATTGAAGTTTGTAGTGGCGGTTTTGGGCCCTTTTTGGACATTTTCGTAGTACGCTGGATTCTACAAATAAGTCGCAATCTTGCTTTAATCTAAATAAATATTTTGTAACAATTCAAAATGTATTAGCGTAAATAAGTTTATGAGTTTATGATATTTAAATTTTTCTATTTTGGCCTCATGTACCGTTTATTGATGTAGTGATATGTATTCTTGATTTATATGTGTACTTTTTACGTACTTGTGTTTATGCGGGCATTGAGCCTACATTTGAAATTAAAATACATATGTTGCGCTGTGAACACTACGTGTATACGCCCCGGTATTGAGTTCACTTCAATCACTTACGTACCCGGGCTTTAGATATCATATATTCAATATTCTTTCGGTACGAGGAACTGCCGTCTTATGTTATTCTCAGCATTTATTAGAAATAAATATCACGTTAATTGCGCTATATTTTCTTCTTTCTATAACAGATTACAGCTTATCAAAGAGTCTGTGTCTGATACTGATAAATTTATTTTTGGGATATCTCCCCTCCATAGAAGTTGCGATTACCATATCACTGGTAGATCTCCCAATCTATATTCGCCAGTTGTTGTATAACAAATTGGTAGCGCCCTTATTTGATTTTGATTATTGTAGTGTTAACCAAGTCCTCCTCCGGAGTAGCTTAGTTGGCTCTTTGAACGCTATTGGTTACAGACTATTTTGAGTATGCACAGCTCACCATCCTACTAATACTGACGATTTGCAAGTTAGAGCGTTCAGCGGCCACAATGTTTTTAAGAATATTTGGAATACTATTAAGTAATTTTATCTACTCCAGTGGGATAAGTAACTTATAACGTCACTCATTTGACACTATTTCCGTTAGGTAATGAAGCTCATTACACCACTCAGTTATGTAATGGCTTCATTACCTAACTGAGTGGTGTAATGGCATCATTATCTAACTGAAATAGTGTGAGATGAATGACATAATGACATTTGCCTACTAAAATATATTTGAAAATGACAGATCTGACATTTCTCTTAATGCACTTTTCTCAATTTTAGGGAGTCGTAGATAAAATTTTGTACAATACATGTGTGATAATGCATCATTAATATACTTGTGTGCTTACACACGCGTATATTAATAGTGCACTTATACCACTTGTATAATAAATAACTATTATATATAAACTGTAGGAGCCTTAAAAATACCATTAAATTCGAATTTGAAATGCGCTTTTTCTTATTATGTCTTAGAAGCATGCAACTACTCCACTTTTTAGTATTTACATTTTGACAGTGTATATCGTGTTTTATTCACACTTTTATTGTTACACTGTTTTTTTATCCAACTACTTATAACGAAGCGGACGTGTAATTACGCCGTAGGTTTGCATAGTCAGAACTGGGATGGAGTCGTAGAGTAAAATCATTTCCACCATGTATTTTCCGTTTGGGATGTGGGGTGGGAAATGAGTCGTGTTGGGAGCCCAGTTGCAGATGGTACAAATGCCCTACAAAAATTCAGTTTATATATAAATTGAAATTGTAAACGTAAAAAAAATTAGCGATAAAAAACAAAAATACCTTTCTAGGGGGGCAGGTAAAATTCCCGCATTTCTTGAAGTCATCGAAACCATAGTCATTTCTGGCTACAGCAGCGCAAAAATTATCCATATACCTTAATGGAAACATTCTATACTCGTTGCTGGCCATTTTGTATGCTTGGTACACTATCTGAAGTGGCAAAAGTTATTTAGAGTTAATCTTATTTGAGAATGTACTATTGCTACAAAAGTACCAGGACAAGTTGTAAATCTAGAAGTCAGGAATTTTTATTATTTTAGTTGAATTTTAATATCAGAAACTACAATACAAAATAATTAGAAAACTAAATAAATGTGCAATTTCCCGAATAGTTATACCGTTTTCTAAGCAAGAAATAACCCTAGCTCTCGATACTAAACTCATTTTGTGCATTAATGACAGTGACGTTTTGAAATAATTTTATATTTATTCATATCTCAGTGGCCAGTCAAAAGTTCAAAATCACACGGCCAAAAAACCTTGTCCTAGTTTTTCTAGTAACAATAGTACATTAATTAATTAATAATAAACGTAACTGCAGTTTCCTTAAATTGTGCTTTCCGTGTCCACTGGACATGTCAGCAATAACTATAATATTGATTATTTCCTTCATAGCCACAATAATGCGTAATCACTATGGTTTCTGTCAGTTTAATAATGACAAAAATTAAAACGTCAAAATTTAACCGCGGTTAAATATGTGTCAAAATTTAATCGCTTGTGCATAATTTTAACATGGTTATTAAAGGTGCTTCACCAACTGAATTTTATCTATTTATTCAGGAAATAATCAGGCCGAACATCCCGCGTGCATGTAAACTAACCTGAATAAATTTTGACTATTTTCTGGCAGAATGTTTTGCTCTGAAGAAATATATCTCGTAAATTTTCCGCCCCAAAATCCCTCGTGCTGCGCACTCGGGATTCTTGTTGAGCAGCAAATTTACTTGACAAATTTCTTAGCAAAACTTTCTGACAGAAAACGTCAAAATTTAATCGGCTATTTTAATGCACTTGGGATATTACTGTTGATTATTTCCTTCATAGCCACAATAATGCGTAATCACTATGGTTTCTGTCAGTTTAATAATGACAAAAATTCAAACGTCAAAATTTAACCGCGGTTAAATATGTGTCAAAATTTAATCGCTTGTGCATAATTTTAACATGGTTATTAAAGGTGCTTCACCAACTGAATTTTATGTATTTATTCAGGAAATAATCACGCCGAACATCCCGCGTGCATGTAAACTAGCCTGAATAAATTTTGACGATTTTCTGTCAGAATGTTTTGCTCTGAAGAAATATATCTCGTAAATTTTCCGCCCCAAAATCCCTCGTGCTGCGCACTCCGGATTCTTGTTGAGCGGCAAATTTACTTGACAAATTTCTTAGCAAAACATTCTGGCAGAAAAAGTCAAAATTTAATAGGCTATTTTAATGCACTTGGGATATTACTGTTGATTATTTCCTTCATAGCCACAATAATGCGTAATCACTATGGCTTCTGTCAGTTTAATAATGACAAAAATTAAAACGTCAAAATTTAACCGCGATTAAATATGTGTCAAAATTTAATCGCTTGTGCATAATTTTAACATGGTTATTAAAGGTGCTTCACCAACTGAATTTTATCTATTTATTCAGGAAATAATCACGCCGAACATCCCGCGTGCATGTAAACTAACCTGAATAAATTTTGACGATTTTCTGTCAGAATGTTTTAATGCACTTGGGATATTACTGTTGATTATTAATTTTTTAATCGAAAGCACAATAGTGTGGCGAATTTCAAAAACAAACAAATTGATTGCATAAATAAGAATCCCGATTTTGGCTGTACCAGTACTGAACGTGCTCATCTGAACAAAAAAAGCAAACTGTAGCTAAATACGATTTATCTAGCACGTTCATTAGCTATTTGAGTTAAGAAGATGCAATGCAACAGCATCTAAGTATATTTCCCATTGATTATATATTTTTAAGAGTGTTTGTTAAGATAAAACTATACCTCTAGCTTCTGTCTAATCTCCATTTGAATATCAATGGTTATGTTCACAGCTGTGTACGTGCGGTTGTATTTAAAATTGTTCGTTTTGGCACTGCCTACATAACCAACCTTGTATTGAGATACCTCCAGCCTCTCAAATGTAATGTCGAATTCGTGTTGCTGAAACTAGAAATTGTGTGGAAGTTATAAGTTATACGTACAAAATGTTAATCTCTAATTACCATCAACACCCCTGAAAACACGAACAACAGCATAATAATAGCTTCTTGAGGAATTATCGTCATAGTATCGTAGTAAAATTTGCACCTAACATAATATCGTAATGTCCACTTCTAGCTCAGTCAGTGTAAAAAATAACAAGCGAAAGACGCAATATAGCTTGTTTATCAAAATTCCTAGTTATTTGACGCATTTGCTTTATATACTACAGGATACAGGAAATTAACACCATTTGGTTTAGTATCGGTAATTTTTGTCTCTTGCAACATCAATTTGTATATGTGATTATAGTAAATTACCATATATAGCTGAAAATCGCATTTCCCAAAACTAGTAGCCAAACAGTTTTTATCTCTACTTTTCATAAAGTAAATGTAAGTATTACCAAAAATTTTCTTTTTCTTTTTGAGAAATTCATAGAAACAAGAAACTTAATATACAGTAATCGAAAATTAATTCTATGGCGTCTTTTCTCATTTTGAGTAGCCTTCTTGTATCAGATTAGAAACGACCGTAAATTTACTTAATTGAAACAAGTTACTCTACGACGACGAGTCCTCACCAAACAGACACAATTATAGACCTGGCACTCTTTACACCACACAAAGCAATCTCTTGGCACAATCGCCAGATAGCGAAACTACTCGTTTACTATTCTTGACAAATACGCAAAGTAAATTCAATTGGTAATGGTTGTTAACTAGTTATAAAATGATAGAAAATTAAAAATCTACTTGAAGTAACCTTCGATAAGTTATTCAGGTCTAATGACTGCGGGAAACGCAAGGGTGGTGGCTGCACGTTCGGTTACTCAAAAGGTGAAATAAAAAATACTCTTGACCTTCACTCGTCGATAGTTGATAGGAATCGCAATTGATTTAAATCGATACGTTCTATCAGGTGGTAGAAGTTTTTCAATTTGCAATGTGCAGGTTTAACAGATAGTGGACACCTTCAGCAATCGAAGATTATTAAGAGTTCCTCGCAGATAACGTGGGGAACATTGGGGTTACTTAAAAATGGGCTACAAAGAGATGCGAGAAAGCGTCAGACCACGTAAAGGTAGAGCAGCGACTATGGGCAGTTTTAATTCTAAAATAGCATAGAATATCTCAATAAAACTGGCACGTGCAGCAGTTCACTAATCCAGAACACCAAATCCGCACCTGACCAATAAAGCGAGCGAATCGGAAGTAAAGATAAAAAAACGGGAACTAGAAATAGCTCCACTTCGAAGTTGCATAAGGCAAATTTTCTATAAAAAAATGCCAATTGCAGTTTAACAAGCTACTAAAAACTCTGTAGGCAACCTCATATACAATATACGATTTGAAAAGTATTAATACCATAAAATAGTTGGTCTCTTTGTTTGTATGTTTGTTCTCTATCTCCTCCGAAGATACTGGGCCGATTAAATTGTATGATGGCGTAAAATTTTGCAAATTTTCAGACTTAGATCGTAGGCCGGTTTTATTTTCAAAAAGCGAAAAAGTAAAGTTTTAATTAAATGATGTAATTAGCGAACCCTTAATGTCCATATACCATTATAGCAGCGCCTTATTCAACGAAGCATCGTGGGTCAGTGCTATAATGCTCACCTGCCACGCGGGCGGCCCGGGTTCGATTCCCGGCCGATGCATCCTTTTTATAATTTATATTAATGAATCTCTCTTAAATTAGCTAACCGAAGCGTAGCTCGGGTAATTCACTAGTCTAAAAATAAAATACGGAATAAACAAGAGACTCCCAGACAGAAGCTCTAAAAACCATCAACCGAGAAAGAAAATTAATATAACCCTTCGGTTCCTCTGAGCTGCTACAACCTCAATCTGCCACAAATATAATTATAATGTCACTTTCAGGTGCTGCAATTATATGGCAAGCATTACCACAGCCGAAAGTTAATTTATTTTGAAATCGCAACATATACGCGTCAAAAAACGCCTGTCTCAAGTGTGTAAGATGCAAATTTAAAACATGAAATGTAAAATTCCATCAAAAATTAAGCTAAAACATTACAGATAAATATTAAATTGTTACACCCGTCAGCTAGTTACTTCTGGATAATAGTGCATCAATAAGAAACCAAAGACTCAGGTAAATTAATAGCGTTAAATAAATAACAAACTTCTATGCAGGTGAGTTCGCAATTGCAAAACAGAAAAATACATTATCCTTATTGACATTTACGATGTTCTGCATATGTTTCCTATTGCCCTTTGTTTGATGTAGAATGCAGATGGTTTGTTGAACAAAGGTAGATACATGTAACTCTGTTTTGATCTTTTATCGAAAATTTGTATGCATCCCTTCGCGCTTAGTTTTGCGAAGAAAAAGAATTATCTTTGTAGTGACTTCAATCATGGCCCACCTTACATGTAAAAACATCAAGAGTATTTAAAAAATTTGCACAATTTCTTTCATACCACTTGAACAAAACAATCCTTCTAGTCTACGGCGTCAATTGGTATTCAACCATTCCGATATAGTCCATTTCACACACGCGTAATTTTCACCGTAATAGTTTTATAGTCTTTTGTTTCGCATGTTAAGTAAACATTGAAGGTTGTTGCGTACCGCAATTGCATTGTAATTTACCGATGGAGAGAAATTAAACAGTTTTATTCGAATCCACCAAACATATCCAAAATGTATCTTGCCAAAACGAAGCAACTAAATACCGAATACTTTTACAACTTGAACGAAAGGAGGCTAAAAATCATGGTTTAATCCTTACTCATTATTTTTTAATAAACAAAGATAGAAATTTAATTAAGATTCTCACCAATCTTACTGTAAAGTAACTCAGAGCGGCCACTTATCACTTTTCCCATGATACAGTTTTGTTCACGCCTAGTGATTGGTTGTAAACAAAAATTTTGAATTTTCTTGTTTGTAAACATTGATGTAAGTATAGTTAAATTGTTTTTGGAATTATGAAAAGTGTTTTGATAAAGCATACTTTATGCACTACTACGGAATTCATACAATTTACATTTAAACAAGTTGTAAAAGATGCTCTAACCTTGCTTTTCCAATTACAATACCAGGCGCAAATTACTATCACTTACATTTTGCTTAGTGTTCCAGCAGTTGCATAGAAACATTATTGTCACTAGTAAAGTGTGTACGACTCCCTTAAACGAAGGGTGGACATTGTCTGTGCTAGCTCAAGAACTCTCGGTAGAATATGGCTTGGTGTAAGGACTAGGCAAAAATCCTTCAGGCTTTAAAATTGAACAGTAGAATTATGAAAATTTGGGCGCCTTGTCGTTACTCACATAATAAAAACAAATCTAGCTAATTAGTTACACACCACCTACCTTTAGTGCTTCGCTGCATACCTATATAAATTGTATAGGTGAAAGGGTTGCGGAAAGAACACAAAAATATTATTAGCAATAGGGGGATTTAATCAAACCCAAATAACCGCAGTAACACATGATTTATATACATAAGCCATGAAGGCTCAGGTGTCAGCAACATGAGATTTGTAGGACAATTGCCTAACAAATAATTAAACAACTAAGAATCAACTTCCAAGTATTTTAGTCACAAAACATGCTAATTAATAGCTCGGGGTGCAACTCAGGATCGCCACCTGTGTGTATCGCGCCATTTCAGAAATTTTGAAACGATTAATCACCCAACCTTTTAACATTGTAACCTGATTGATTAAAAGGTGTAATTAAACACGCTTCAGTTGGATATTCTAAGGCCTTAGCAAAATCTGAGTATATTTGCGGCAACTGCCTTTGTCGATAAAAACGCTGAGGAATGCATGTACTTACATTTTGATTTGATGTTATGTTCAGAAATCGTGAGGTTGAAGATCCTGGTATGTTGCATCTTGACAAAAAATACTTCTAAGCAGGATTTGGCTGCTTCATTTCGTAAAATTTAAGGACGCCACGAGCAAGGAGTGCACTTAACTTCGGCAAAAAGCGGCCTAGTATATTCTGGAGTTTCTAACCAGCTCGCACATAGAAACGAAAAATGGGAAGTCGAATTATTTCTTGAATAACTGTAGAATATCCTTAAGAAAGCCGCGTGGGACCCGACTTAAATATCGAAATTAGTATGAAAAATTTAACTAGAAGAAGCTACTTACCAAAGCTGCCGTTGAATTCGAACTCGACTGCTTGCCAACGAGCCGTAACGGGGCGTTACAAGTGTGAAATTATTTTATTTAAATTGAACATTTTTTCTGCAATTTTGCCTTAAATGGCCGTTGACAACATGACTGTATGTACTACTTTCACACTGTTTCAGCCATTCTTCTCATTGCTCTTCTTTCTTGTGGTTAGAGAATTTACTGTTTGGTTGAACTTCGTATCATATTGGATGGAGGAAGTAATTCAGATCTGTTCTCACTTCTGCGGGGTCGTCTTTGGGGTCTACTTACTTTGGTCAACATTCTCCTTCCACTGCTTGCTCAACTTTATCCATTTTACAATATCCCGTAATTCGCATCTTTCTCGTCCGTGTATATGTTCGTGTGTCTACTTATGTCGGTATATAACTTCCAGAACCGATCTCATTGCGATAGTTCTTAGTTTTCATTTGGTCTTCGTGATTTGTGCTCTTGTTTCTATAACATATGTGAGTGCTGGCCGCATCAAAATCATATTCTTTCTGTTCTTGGAAATGTGTTACGCCATATTATGTCATTTACGTATCCGATCATATGTGTTGCTTTTATACTTCGTAGATAAGTCCTTGTTATTTCTGATCTCGACTCTAAAATATTTAAACTGCAGACCTTCTTCGATAATTTCTCTATTTTCAATTTCCATCTCATCAACTCTTTACTTATAACCATAGTTTTGGTCTTTTCTTATATAATTTCTGTTAGAAAGGCTCGCTGTTGTGGTGAAAAGAAAAACAGCATAGATAAAACCGTCTAACCTTTATTTTTCAAATGTAATTCGTACTATAATAACTGTGACATCACTAGATATAGCGAGCTTCGCTACATTAAATTGAATTATAAACATCATGTAAGCTGTTTTGTATAATCTATCGTATTAGGAAGTTGTGACTTTTATTTGTACTACAGAACCGTTTAATTATAAAAATAATTTATCTCAAATTATGTATTGTCCTCTTATAATACTACTGAATCAACTGCAGCAAATATATTAGAGAACTTTAGCCTCATAACTCGTCCGTTTCTTCTTCTTCTTCATCTTCAGCCTATCATCGCCCACTCCTGGTTGATGCAGTCTCTTCCATATTTAACTATGTTACTCTATTTGTGGTCTTCTTCAACCAGTCTCTCCCAGCAATCCTTCGAGTGTTATCTCACATTTCTCCTGCCTTTTCTCACATATGCCTCCTATACTACTTTTTAGGTCTATGAGTATTTGGAGGTTCCCCAAACTGTAGCTCCAAAGGTGGCCTTCTGACTTTCATTATTTGATCTTATTTTCGTGTTTTAATGTTTAGCCTAAATAGACGTATTCGTACACTGTTTCCAGTGTCTAAGTCGGGTCATGATTTTTGTTTTGTAAATGTTCACATTCAATCCAACTATTTTTGATTATTTGTGTAGTTCCTCCAGCATTATTTTCAGCTCTTTCACGTCACTGTTTATGGAAACGATATCGTTAGTCAATCGGAGATTTTCCGTCAGTGTTCACTTTCATTGAATTTCATATCAACACCTTAAAAATATCTTAGAGGGCTTGAGTGAGATCGTATCTCCATGCCGGAATTTTCTTGATTGAATGTTGTTCGTAAACATGTCCTCAACCAGTTTTACGTGTAAGTATGGTCCCGGGTGGTTTAGCTTGAACAAGCGACCACGCATGATCACTAGAGTTAGGCAACGCTCTTTCTGGTCAGAACTTGGATGGGAGTTCCATGGCTTCATTTCGAGCCGCTTCGTGGTACGGCTGCCACGGAAATAGTTGGTCCCGGATGTCATAATAACATCATGACAGTCGTTAGTGGGGTTGGAAGTCCCCATAAAATATACAGTAACGCCTATAATTGGCCTAACGACTGTTGGCTGAGTACGAATAAAATTTTTAAAAAAAGTATTGCGTGCTTGCGTATGTACTACATGAAATTTGAGTATCAGGAGTCCATTCTCGTGTTTTACGTGTTTTATTATAAGATGTACTCAAAGTTCATAATGAATAAATTAATCTACGTAATAAGTACATCAACAATAGCAATCGTGTTGCTTGCCTTTTCTTCAGTGAGGCTATAGTAGATTACCATTGCATCTTTTACGAAGACGTTGTATCTTTCTGCGCTTTATTGGAGACTGGTCTGTAGCTACTTCTACCAGACTAATAATGTTGCTATTCCATTCATCCGTGCTTTTCTGCCGATGGTATTTTTTTTCACTTTGATTATGCATCATTTTTTTAAATCTCATCCCTGAGTATTGTTTCTTCAATATTGTTTGCATATGTACTGCATCAAATTTGGGTACCAACAGTTTAGCCTCACTTTTATTACTGCCCTCATTTCAATAGTGTCGAACGCTTTCTGATAATCTATGAGAGAGATGTGAAGAGTATTGTACTGATTGCAGTTCTCAGTCAGTGATGACCTGTAAATGATCGACTGTGCTGTATCCCTTGCGAAAGTTGGATTGCTGGATTTGTATTTATCTAACTTGTTTGTCAATCGTGCTGTTACTATATTGGCAAAATGTTTCTAAAATGTAGACGGCGAGCTTATAGAGTGATAGTTCTCTATGTTTGTTTTAGTGCTCTTTTTGCATACTGTTACCATCTTATTTTTAAGGTGCCTTGTCCGCTCTGAGTTTGGCAATCATCTATGCGTATCTTGGAGATTATTATTCTAAATAGGTCGGTTTATATGTATGTAAACAAATAATAAAGATATTGTCAATTAAAAACGAGGTATCGTACTAGCTTTATTAAATAAGTGATTTACACCGTATTTAAATAATGCAACGCTCTGCACTGGCACCCTCGGGCCAGCCTCGGAAACGAATGTTCGCCTAAATGACGCATTTAAAATTATAAAACATTATTGTTTCCATATTTTGGGCAGCCGTCTCGCAGACCGTTTTATGGGGTGTAATTAATAGCGCTGGCGACCCCATGGGTCAAGAAATCGACACCATCGAAAGGCTGAAGTCGGCTAGAAGCTAACATGTATTGGAACCAATCTCTAAGATTTCGTTGATGTTCTACACTCCTTTTCCCTTAAATCTTACCCTGCATGATTAGCTGCAGTAGTTGGTATTTATCTGTCCTCCTAATGTGACTCAAGTATTCGAGTTTTCGTCGTTTGATGGTTATCAATATTTCTCGTTCCCTGTTCATTCTTCTTAGAACCTCCATGTTTGTTATTCTGTCCACCCATGGTATCTTGAGCGTCCGGCGGTATGGCCACATCTCAAATGCTTTTATTTTCTTTATGATGCTTCTACTCCGTAAAGAAGTACTGAAAACACGTGACATCTAACAAACGCATTTTTGCAAATACCGCTGGCGCTTTCCTATTCTGTTTCCTATACTGTTACCATTTCTACATTATGCTATGTGCCTGGGACGTTCGATTTTTACAGACATTTATTCAGGAGTGCAAGTACTGCTTTTTCTAAAAGCTCGTCCTCCATTTTCAACACCTTTTATGTTAGTCTATCATTACTCGTCGCTCATCTGGTTATCATTTTTTGCAGGGCTGCTTTTGCTACTGTTCAATTCGCCGATTGGAGTTTAAATATATTTCCAAAATGTGATGTAATTTTAATTTAAATTTTTAAAATTCCGAAGCGATGTTGGAATACTGCATGTGCTGAAGTGCAACTTAATAGTAGTAGCTAACCATCCGCAAAATAAATTATATTTATGAATATAGAAGACAAGATGAATAAGATGTACAGGGGACCAAGAACTTTCGTATCTGTGGAAATGGCACGCTTAGAAAATGTTAACTGCTTGCATGAAATTCCTCATTTCATGTCGTGTACAACTAACGAGAGCATGCAAAATCCCCGAACAGCCACTTTGCATATTTTTCGACATCATAATGTAGATCATCTTATTTGTGACAAATAATTAACGAATTCTGTGTTTATTCGCTTTTGTATGCCAAAGTTAAGCCTGGACGATATTGTTTATCTGGTATTGACTCTTCTAAATTGAACTGAAGCAACACCTAGATTTTTAGTCGACATTTAAAATTATATTTGTTACGCGCCTTCCGATCAAGAGCAATATATAGAAAGCTACACAGTTATATTACTCATTACAGTACTATCAGTAGGTACCCTTCATATCTTCCTATGTGCGCACTGTCAGCTAAACCGATTTATCTCAAGCTTAATTATCTATTCAGGTGTTCATCGCCTGCATTCAGCGGTCCCCTACGCAATTCGATAACTCAAAGCCCATTGTTCCAAGACACATCTGCAGTTGAGCATTTCATTGTAGGCGTTCCTGGCGGCTGTGAATAGCGGAAAGTCAGACCTGCGCCAAGTGCTGAGGTCGCAGGAAGCCGGTCGCACCCTGGTATCAACGGGACCACGACTGATAAACGAGGCCCATCGCTCCAACAAGGTTACCGACACCGAGGAGACGCGGGAACTGAGCTCCGTCCGCCCCGACGGGCGCATCGTTACCGAAACACAGCGCACCACCGAGCACGAAGAAGTCAAAGACGACGAGCTACCGGAAGGGGCGCCCGACCAAAACGACCACCGAGAGAGCCACCAAAGGTAAGGCGAGCGCTAGTTGTTAGCGAAACCACATGTGATTGCGTTACAGGTTCTTCAAATCCAGGGACCAGGAGGAAGTGGACTATGTGGCGGATGGTGTGAAGGTCGGGCACGAGATGCGGTTCAGGGCTGAAACTACCGAAGCCGAGCGGCGAGGGGATGGCATTGACGAACCCGACTGGGACTCTCTTAGTGCTCGTGCTAAGAGGAGGCAGAATGGTACCGCAAATCGCCAGACCCGAGTTAAAGGTATGATGAATTTGTTTATAAGTATTCTCTGTCGTCGTCGTCGTCAGCCTTGTTGATATATCCCTAATACAGGTTTATCGGCCTCTTCTCTTTGAGGGCGTTTATGCGCTAGAAAGTATTATAAGTATAGCTTTAATCAAAAGTATAAAGCACTCTTGCCAAATTACGATATTTTTAAAAACTAATTAAATGGCTGTTACAACGTCTAGGACTGTTTTATTCATAGGAAACTCGAATATCTTGCACTCAGCAGAAGACATATTTTCCCATTCCTGTCTCAGGGTCGACTTTAAACCTTCCATCGTCACGACTACTAGTGCTCGATGAGATTCAGTCTGGAGATTGGCCAGGCCATCTCAAAATACGTTGTATAGCTGAATATAATCGAATAACGATCCGTATCTCCGAATATTTTTGGATTTGAGGTGTCCAGCATAGCTTAAATGACGAAAATGAATTTAGTACCATCCATTCTCCTTCAGATACAAACATTTCTCCCACTTTCTCTAACGTCTCCTGCTTTCCTACAATCCAAAATCATCAACCTACCACCACTATAGACACCACAAATACAGTATGACATGCTTGTAATGTTCTCCTTTAAATGAAAGTCCCTCCAGGTGACCCAAAATGTTGTTATGAGAATGCACATTTTAAATTAATTTTGTTTATTTTTTCGAACCACAAAATATACAACATGTGAGGTACAGCTTTGTTATTTTATAAGATAACACCGATAATTAAGGATGCTTTATACTTTTGGTGAAGACTGTAGTTCACACTGAAAGCTTTGAGGCTCCACCATTGAAGGACTTAACAAGCGATGCATGATATGCTTTAAAAATAACGAGAAAATGCAAAAATACTATCTTCTATGAATATTTTAATATTTAAGAAAAAGATCATCACCATTATTTTTGATAAACATTCACAAAACGTAGAAGTTTATTTAGAAAAATCTAAAACCACCTGGATTTGTTTTTAAAATATTCCAGAAATATGGAGTTGGTTGGTGTTGTCTACATTTTTTTACATTTTCAACTATACTGGTATACTACTATACAGTGTCCGAAATTCATGGTAGAGAAAAAAGCATGGTGTATGGTAGTATAATCCATCTTTGTGGTTTTTAGTTTTTATTTATTTGATACCCCAAAAATCAGTATCTTTAAATTACTGATAAATATACTCACCGCTCCGGCAGAAGTATTCTTTTTATTAAATCACTTAGATTCACTTTAATGTTCAGCCTTACAAAATATGTTCGAAATGCTCCCTTTGATTTGCAACACAAGCCTGGGGGCGTCTCTGCATTGAAAATCTAACATTTACAAACTTATGTTATAACCATACAACAAATTCATATCAATTCTCTTAGTGTTCGTAAAACGATCTGTTTTTAATTTTGATAAACATATACGAGTCAAATACACCATCTAACGATAAGAAACTCGGATTTGAACAACTTCGTCCTTGAAGGTTGGGTAATTAGTAATTATCTCAATTTATGTTACATATCAGTGGCCTGTGTAATTACTTGCAAAAAACTTTAATAAATTATGCTCGAAAACATGTACACCGATTTTTGAAGTACTTTGGGAATATCATTATTTTGGCGTTTATTTTTCTTACCATGAATTTTGATAAATTGGTAAAGTATTTTTATAGACTTTCGGTATTTTTGATCTCACTATTTTTATAATATAAAAGAAAACGTGATATACTAAAACTTCTTAATGAAGAAATTAGTCTGCATAATAAATGCATCAATAATATCCAACGTCCTACTTGTTTTTTTTTTGCGGGGAGACTCTAATTGATTTTTATTGCGTCTTTTACAAGAACGTTCTATCTTACAACATCTTATTGGAGAGTAGTCTCTAACTATCTTTACCACCTTACTAATGAGGATATTCCATTCTTCTCTTGTTTTCTACCAGTGGTCGATGCTTTTCATTTTGCTTATGCGTCTCATTTCCTTTAATCCTGTCTTTAAGTGTTTTTTCCTCAATATGTCTGAGAAGATTTATTTATGTGGTCTTTATCATCCATTATATCTGTTCTATGTGACTTTGTTCTCACGGCATGCATTTTTTTTAATTCATATCAGAATGATTAATCTCTTTTCTGTGATATTTTGTAGTATCTTATAATTTTTTCGGTTAATTGTGGTGAGAGCTGATATTTAATATTTCAATAAATCATTATGTATGTCATTTTTATTTTCTTTTACGATAAAGGAAGTATTGGAGTCACCCCAAAAATACGAAATTGAGTTTTCAACAATTTAAAAAGGAGTTCTTTTGTTTTTTTTTTTGCCTTTTTTTATTAACTCTTATTTTAAATAGAACACCCGGTATACTATTACATTTTTGAATTTAGCTTAAAATTTTAGAGAAAATTTGTCTCTTGAATTAACGCTCTATTTTGTACGGTTTCTGTAGAATCCGTAATTTTTGAAAATTTTTGACAAATGCTTACAAATTTCGTCAAAATCCAAAAAGTGCTATTTTTCGGAAATTAAGCAATATGTCAATGACATTTCTTTAGAGTGTGTTATTTTTAGATAACTAAACAATCTCAAGGCCAGAAAAGCCCTAATTTTTTAAAATATTTTTCAAAATTTCACATACAAAGACTTAATATTAAAGTTCAAATTTTTTTATGTGAACACTTTAAAGAATTATAATTGGTGAATATAATATAAAATGTTAATACTTAGATTTTTTATTATTTACCGAAAAATAGTATGTTTGCATAATTTTTACGTTTTCTATGCAAGGCGCTTTTTAGGAGAAATATTTTTCAATTCTAATTAATATCTATTTAAATGGCTTCAAGCAACTCTAATCTAGCCCTGTTAATGAATTACTGTTACAAAAATCCTGTAAATGTTCTTTTACAGTTGTCTAAATGAAGAAATTGTTTAGAACATGTAAATGGATAAAAAAATCTCCTTATTTAGACAACTGTAAAGGAACATTTACAGGATTTTTGTAATAGTAATTCATTAACAGGGTTAGATTAGAGTTTCTTGAAGCCATTTAAATAGTTATTAATTAGAGTTGAAAAATATTTCTCCTAAAAAGCGCCATGCATAGAAAACGTAAAAATTATGCAAACATACTATTTTTCGGTAAATAATAAAAAATCTAAAGAAGTAATTAACATTTTATATTATATTCTTCAATTATAATTCTTTAAAGTGTTCACATAAAAAAATTTAACTTTAATATTAAGTCTTTGTACGTGAAATTTTGAAAAATATTTAAAAAATTGAAAAATTAATTTTTAGCTAAATTAAAAAAAAATATGAGTTTTCTGGCCTTGAGATTGTTTAGTTAGCTAAAAATAACACACTCTAAAAAAAACCCATTGAAATCTTACTTAATTTCCGAAAAATAGCACTTTTTCGATTTTGACAATTTCGAAAAACTCCATTTTCTAAACAAGTAAAAATCACTCGGTATATATGATAATAGGTTTTTAGACAAGCACAAATTATTGACGTAAATAGTTTTTGTGAAAAATCAAAAATAAATTGTTTTCCCATATTATGCCGACTTTTTGGCGGACACTGTATATTCCTTTTTATTTTCATTATTTGAAAATGAAACACTGCTAGTGTGACTCTTTGCCATATTATTATTTTTTGAAATGGTGGTCATAACTTACAGAGAACTTATCTGCATACTTATTGAACATTTGCCATCAACTGTAGGTTTGCGTCATGTTTATTGAAATTGTATTATAGAATGTGTCACTTTTTACTAAAAAATTATTGAAAATTTGGTGCAGATTTACTAATAATTTGCTGTAAAGTCGTTGCAGCTTTGTCTCATTTTTACTAATATTCAATTGCAGAATTTGTCATATTTTATCGCAAAATGTTCTATAAAATTACACATCATTTACTATAGTATGTTCACAAATTATTTTCATCTAGTATGGTTGTGGAATAGTTCCAAATTTATGAATGCAACTATATATCACGTAAAAATCAAATGTCAAGTTTGACATTTAAATATAAACATTGTTGCATTTATAAATTGGGAACTATTCAATAGCCATACTAAATGAAAATAATTTTTTATCATACTATACAATTCCGATGAAAATGCGTTGAAATTGTCCTGTAAACTTACTAAAAATTAGCTGTAAACTTGTTTCAGCTTTACCCTGTGCTTATTGAAATTTTATTGCAGTATTTGTCATTCTTACCCCTAAATTTGCTATAATCTAGCACACCTTTTATTACAAATTTACTGAAAATTTGCTGAAACTTTTCTACTTTACCACATGTTTGCTGTAAATTAGTTACAGATTTGCTTCATGCTTACTGAAATGTTATTGTATATAATTTTCATTTTTACTGCAAAACATGTCATATATTTACTTGCTGATACTTTACTACAAATTTACTGAAACTTTTTTACAAACTAACAGATAAATTGATGTAAACTCGTTACAGATTTACTTGATGTTTATTAAAATTTCAAAAAATTTGGTTCAAAAACAATTACATCTTTAACTTAAAATTTACTGAAGATTTGCTAGAACGTTTCCTCAAACTTAGTTCGCTGAACGTTTTGTGCAGACATTCTAAAAATTTCCTGGAAATTTGTTGCAGATTTGGTTCATGTTTACTGAAATGTTATTTGCCAGTTTTACAGCAAAATTTGCTATAAACTTATAGATCTTTTAGTGCCAATTTACTGAAAATTTGCTGATACCTTTCTGAACACGTATAAAGATTTGATGTAAACTTTACTTAAAATTTACTGCTAATTTACTGAAACTTGTTTCAGAGTTTTCTCGTTACTGAAATAATACTGTAAAATTTGTCACTTTTATGGAAAATATTACTATAAACGTGTACATCTTTAATTGCAGATTTACTGGAAATTTACTATAAACATCTTGAAGATGTGCCTCATGCTTACTGAAATTTTATTGTGGCATTTTTTACAGTAAAATGTGTTATAAACTTGCGCATTTTTACTACAACTTTGCTAGTAATTCGCTGAAGCTTTACAGCAAACTTATTAAACATTTGCTGTAAACTTATTTCAGATTTGCCTCGTGGTTACTGTACTTCTGATGGAGTATTTGCCACTTTTTTACAACAAAATTTGCTATACATTTACAAATCTGTTACTAGAAAGTTACTGAAAATTTGATCAAACTTTTCTGCAAACTTCCTAAAAATTAGCTGTAAATTTGTTTCTGATTTGCCTCGTGCTTACTGAAATTGTATTGTAGCTTTTTCTATTTTTACAGCAACATTTACTATTCATTTACAAATATGTTACTACAAAGTTACTGAAAAGTTGATGAAAATTTTCTGCAAACTTCCTAAAAATTAGCTGTAAATTTGTTTCTGATTTGCTTCGTGCTTACTGAAATCATATTGTAGAATTTTCACATTTTTACCGCGGATTTTTCTATGCATTTACAAATCTGTTACTACAAAGTTACTGAAAATTTGCTGAAACTTTTCTGCAAACTTCCTACAAATGTGCTGTAAAATTGTTTCAGATTTTCCTCGTGCTTACTGAAATTATATTGTAGAATGTTCTATTTTTACAGCAACATTTGCTATACAGTTACAAATCTATTACTACAAAGTTACTGAAAATTTTATGAAACTTCACTGCAAACTTCCTACAAATGTGCTGTAAAATTGTGTTCGATTTGCCTCGTGCTTACTGAAATTGTATTGTAGAATTTTCAAATATTTTACCGCGAATTTTATTATGCATTTACATATCTGTTACTACAGAATTACTGAAAATTTGCTGAAACTTTTCTGAAAACTTCCTACAAATGTGCTGTAAAATTGTTTCAGATTTGCCTGAAATTGTATTGTAGCTTTTTCTATTTTTACAGCAACATTTGCTATACATTTACAAATCTGTTACTACAAAGTTACTGCAAGTTTGCTAAAACTTTTCTGCAAACTTCCTACAAATGTGCTGTAAAATTATTTCATATTTGCCTCGTGCTTACTGAAATTGTATTGTAGAATTTTCACATTTTTACCACCAATTTTACTATGCACTTACATATCTGTTACTACAGAATTACTGAAAATTTGCTGAAACTTTTCTGAAAACTTCCTACAAATGTGCTGTAAAATTGTTTCAGATTTTCCTGAAATTGTATTGTAGCTTTTTCTATTTTTACAGCAACATTTGCTATACATTTACAAATCTGTTACTACAAAGTTACTGAAAGTTTGCTAAAACTTTTCTGCAAACTTCCTACAAATGTGCTGTAAAATTATTTCAGTTTTTCTTCGTGCTTACTGAAATTGTATTGCAGAATTTTCAAATTTTTGTGCGAATTTTACTATGCATTTACATATCTGTTACTACAGAATTACTGAAAATTTGCTGAAACTTTTCTGAAAACTTCCTAAAAATTAGCTGTAAATTTGTTTCTGATTTGCTTCGTGCTTACTGAAATCGTATTGTAGAATTTTCGCATTTTTACCGCGGATTTTTCTATGCATTTACATATCTGTTACTACAGTATTACTGAAAATTTGCTGACACTTTTCTGAAAACTTCCTACAAATGTGCTGTAAAATTGTTTCAGATTTGCCTGAAATTGTATTGTAGCTTTTTCTATTTTTACAGCAACATTTGCTATACATTTACAAATCTGTTACTACAAAGTTACTGAAAGTTTGCTAAAACTTTCTGCAAACTTCCTACAAATGTGCTGTAAAATTATTTCAGATTTTCCTCGTGCTTACTGAAATTGTATTGCAGAATTTTCAAATGTTTACCGCGAATTTTACTATGCATTTACATATCTGTTACTACAGAATTACTGAAAATTTGCTGAAACTTTTCTGAAAACTTCCTAAAAATTAGCTGTAAATTTGTTTCTGATTTGCTTCGTGCTTACTGAAATTGTATTGTAGAATTTTCGCATTTTTACCGCGGATTTTTCTATGCATTTACATATCTGTTACTACAGAATTACTGAAAATTTGCTGACACTTTTCTGAAAACTTCCTACAAATGTGCTGTAAAATTGTTTCAGATTTGCCTGAAATTGTATTGTAGCTTTTTCTATTTTTACAGCAACATTTGCTATACATTTACAAATCTGTTACTACAAAGTTACTGAAAGTTTGCTAAAACTTTTCTGCAAACTTCCTACAAATGTGCTGTAAAATTGTTTCAGATTTTCCTCGTGCTTACTGAAATTGTATTGTAGAATTTTCTATTTTTACAACAACATTTGCTATACATTTACAAATCTGTTACTGAAAATTTGCTGAAATTTGTCTGCAAACTTTCTACAAATGTGCTGTAAAATTGTTTCAGATTTGTCTCGTGCTTATTGAAATTGTATTGTAGAATTTTCCATCTTTCCAGCACAATTTTCTGATAACTTACATATTTTTTACTAGAAATTTACTGAAAATTTGCTGAAACTTTTCTACAAATTTACTAAAAATTAGCAGTAAATTTCTTTCATATTTACCTGGTGCTTACTGAAATTTTATTGCGTTTTTATCAGTTTTAAAACAACATTTTTGCCGAAAAATTCGATATTTACTTACTGACATCTTTCTGCACACTTACGGAAGACTGTTAAGTTTGCTCGTTGCTCGTCATAATTACTTGAATTCTATATTGAAAAGACGCTGCTAACTTGGCGACTTTTTAAAACAAATATCTTAGATATCTCCTAAAAACTAGGTGGAGATTTAAGCCTACCGAAAACTTGCAATATGTGCTGGAAAAACTTATTATAAAATTTATTGCAATCTTGTAAAGGTATGTTGCATACTCATGAAATTTTGCTGTAGAGCTGCTGAAAATATTTTGTAATGTAAATTAGCAGAAAATTTGCTACACACTTTCAGACCGTGTGTTACAGACTCACTAAATATTATCTGTTAATTTTCTATATTTTCCAGCAAGCTCGTTAAAATTTTGCTGTCAACTTGAATTAACTAAAATTTTTCTATGCATTATTTTCTGTGCTTTTTATGCTAGAAAATTAAATAATATTTGAGCGATACAAAGAAACTTCAACGGTTCTCTTATTGAATGTTTGTTAGAAATTTCTGAAAATTTTCTTAAAACAGCCATTATCTTGCAGTGCTTTACGAAAATTCCCAAAAATGTTAGCAGTTCAGAACAAATCGGAGCGGCGGTAGAAGAGGAAAACCGTCTATTATATTAATCTGGCAAATTTTTGGGATATACGATAAGTAAAGAATTGTTTACAAATAACTCTGGTTTCAAAAACATCGGGTTGGATCCAACATATTTTTGTGGATGATTTGATGCAGTAGAAAACATTAAGTTTTTTATTCGCTGTATAAATTTCATTTCGCGTAACTAATAGAAAGCGTAGGTATTGTGTACCCGGGAAAGTTCACGATCGTGAAGATTAATAATAAATAGAGGACACGGCACATCGCATAGATTTTCAGATGTAATCAAGTGCCGCTGAAAAAACTCAGTATTATATACGAGAACTTTCTTTGCAGGTGTAGAAAGCGGAGTCATTCCGTCGGCTTCGCCGCTGGACAGAAAAGATGCACTAACTAAAAAGCCCCTGGATTTCGACCAGGAAGAGGAAACGCGGAAGCTGGAGACCTCGAAATGGTTAGAGCATCATTTCGGCAGCGAATCGCGCTCCTCCCGCGACTCTCTCGACGACTTGGACGAAGAGAAGGAGCAGCAGAATCAGCCCAGAACCAGCTTCTTCAATGTCACCATTAAATCCCAGCCGACGCCGCAACCTGAATTTGCAACCTCGAGGATTCAACACGTAGACGAATCGCAAAGGTACTTTTCACCTGCACCGGCTCCACCTGAAAACGACTACCACACCCGTCAAACGAGGTATTTTCAAGGTAAGACCAGCGATGCCGCATTCACGCACTATTCTGCACTCAAACGTTTCTTCTAAGGTATAAGTGAGTGGACGGAACGCGAACGGGATGTCTACACCAACCGAGAACCGCGGACTTCACCCGTGGTGATCCACACGAGCCCATCCCCAACCCCCCACGTAGTGCACGAGCGTTACCAGCCATCACCACCGAGGGATTACAGGACTTCGCCCCATCGTGAGGTGACTCCAACTCCCCCACAACGAAAACGTGCTCAAGATCGACCTCAGCGGCTGCTGTTAGAGGACGACAATCGAATAGAGAACGGGTATAGATCGCCGTCGAGGAACGAGATACGAGACGAACCCTTGGCGGAGCCACCTCCCGATTATTCGCCTACCAGTCCTCCCAGGGCACCGACTCCCAACAAAAAGGCCCACCAGAAAACGCGCTTTGCTGCTGATCCTCCCCCTGCTAAAGCGAAAAGTGGAAATATCATAGGTAAGGAGCTATTTAAAAAGTATACATTTGATAAAGCACTATTCTCGTTAGTCGGTAAAAATGATAACAAAATTCGATAGCTAAAACTTTAATTGATGAATATCGTTGCAATGTAATTGTGAAACGTTGCGCTGTTGTTGCATGAATGGCATACCTTCACTAATGCAAACTACATTTTTCAAGATTCCAAAAGCAGTCGATTCTAGAGGTTAGCGTGAGCTCAACAATAGTCTTGGTGTTGTCTTGTCATGATTTTTGAGACCACAACTTTACGTGGTTTAAGGAAAATCTATCGGTTTCTTTAAACATGATAAAAATTAAGCATCTACATTTTTTGTTGATGAATGGTGCAAAGTATTGTAGTTATGAAACTTATCTATAATATTCTTCAACTATTACAAGACACTAAACAGTATTATTTTTCAAATTTCAAAAGTAGTAAAAACTAGAGATTCATGAGATCTCAGTACTAGTCTTAAATTTGCATTGTCTTGGCTTGATTTTTAAAACAAGACGGAAAACCAAGATTGAACTCAAGCCCACCAACAAGACAATACCAAGATCGTATATCAAAACTTTTGTGGTTTCAATCTTAATGTGAATAAGACAGTCAAGAAGCCATTGAATATAAAATTTGTAATTTGTTACAATTCCATTAAAATTGCAACGATTTTGGTTTCTAATAATAAATTAGTGAATGTTTTGATGTCCTAGAAGCGGAAATCAATTGATGATTCTTTTTGAGTGTTGCTGTAGATAGCCTTACTACTAGACCTCACATTAGCTCAGCTAGTTAATTTTTATGTGAATGTAAGGATATCAGAATCTCTAACTGCCCTCCTTGGCATAGACGTTGAGATCGCATTTGATTAGCCTGAATTGTTAGGTTTACTGGCTTTGTTATCCCCTAGAAAAGTGATAATTTGATTATCTAGCTCTGGTAATTGCCATACTCACCTGCTGAGCTTATAATTAGGGGTGGTTATTTGCCACATTTTGAAGCGTAGGTTGAGGATAATATGATAGTGGTGATTTAGGCCGTGTCACGTGTACCGCTTGACGCTCGTGTCCACTAATGATAGTTTGACGTATCCAGTCGATTTCAGCGTATTATTTTAGATAATAAAAGGTGTTTTTTTTTTGAGTTTTGATGTATTATCTGCTCTATTTCGTGAGACGTTTAAAGATTTAAGTGTCATTTCGTCACATTGTGGTGGTAAATTTGCTTATTCAAGTTTCCAAGGAAACTAAAGGCCAGTTTGCGAAACAAAAACAACAATGTTTTAAAATCTACAAAGTTGCGTCTGACTCGTTATGGAAGAATGTGATTTAGAGAGTTGCTGCGTCTCCATCGGTTTTCGTTCCATAGTTTTGGGTTAGTATTTGAGGGAAAAGCCGTTAGTGAAAGTCGTAGGCCATGTCTATTGGCAAGTCTACATTTCTTGAATAAGCTTCTTAGAACTGGGGAGAGAACGTTAAGCCAATTTACGCCAGGAGTGAGTTTTTTAGAGGTGCTGGCGACTGTGCTACACTAATAGTGTCCTATGATTTTAGACTATTTTCTTTTTTGGACCTTGAATTTCTTTTTTTATTGTTCGATATAGTTCCAAAGAATAACTTTATACGCGACTTTTTAAGTTCTTGTTTTGTTTGTGCTCTATATATGTACTTTTAATTAAATAAACTGAATTGAATGTACTTAGAGCGAAGAATACCAAGACCACGAAAACCAAGACTAACAATTATTTCAGTTTTTGAAAGGGGTGATCATATATTCCTTCTTAGGTATGATTCTGATCCTCTCTGTGTTTGCTAATTATTTCTTTTAATAGAAATGCAAGGTGTCTTAATTATAATTAATAAATAGTTCGTCTATAGAAATTCCGTTTTACAAATGTTAGAGACCAGGTAATTAGTCATTCCTGACATTCGTTAGTGACAGGAGCAACCTGCTTTATCATATGTGTATCTTCATAACAGTTGTATTTGGGCATGCTCTGTCAAACAAGTTTTCAAAATGGAAATTCTAACTAAACTGAAACAAGGGTAATGGCCTCACTTTTAATAGTAGAGTTATAGTCAATCTAGTGTTCTTAAATGCATACTATAGTGCTAAATTTATAACTATTAAGTATTAATTTGACAAATCCTACCCCTCGTCAAGTAGGTAAGAAGAAGATAAGACGACGTTCAAATTTGTAATTCGTGCTAAGTACACGTTCGTAAAATTTGTCATTTCTGAGTTTTTAAAAAAATCTGGTTTATTAAAAAACGCAGATCATTTTTATTACCCTTAAACTTACTAATATTTTATTATCATTTAAACGTATTCTCAATACTAATCTTCAAATGTAATTAATATCATTTATTTATTTACATTAAATTCAACCTCCTAGTGGCAATCATACAAATATATATGTAGTGCTTCTTTGCATAATCCAGCTCCCTGCTACCTTTCAGTGTAGGGTACACATTTCTCCTATACTTCTAGCCACCTTCTATCTTCTGCTAGTTTTCTCACCTCTTTCCACATAATTCCGTCTATCTTGAACGTCCCATTTGTCTTTGCCTCATAATGTTTCTTGTAAATTCTCTCCTGACATACCCTAGGTGTATAGAAGATTCCAGTGGTTCAACTTTCAGCTACTCTCTGTACGTCTCATTTCTGATTCTATCTTTCTAGTTTTATCCTGGATTCTTCTTAGAAATATCATTCCCATACAGTTTAATATTCTTAGCTATATTTCGGTAATCATATAGTTGTGTAATGTGGAATTGTATAAGTATTTATTTAGACATTCAATTGTCTATATTGCGTGTGAATAGAGACGTTCGTATATACAAAAGTAGTGCTTGATTAGAGAAAGATTCTTCAACTTTTTCTACATTTTATGATGTGGTGATATGTCTACAAGTACCCATGAGAACTACTGAGGGCAAAATACATTGTCTAAGTCAGTCATGCTAATCAAAACATTTGCATATACATAGCCTTAAAGTATAGCGTTTCTAATACCTGCAACAGTACGTTGGGTTTTGGCCATCATGTACTCGTAGTAACTTTAAATTTAAACAATACTTCTCGTACGCCTTAAAATTTGAATAAATATTTGCCCTTTATGTTTACCTCACTATCTCAGTGAATATGAAACTCTAAAATACCCCAGTTCGTAGATAGGAAGTGTCACGATCTGAAACTTACTTAAAACAATGCACAAGAAAGGCAAATTTGTTTCCATTGACTTGAAAACACATAAAAACACGCATAAGAACAGAAAGAAAATTAAAGAAAACTAGGATTAGCTTCTAGAAGAACCTACATGTGACAAAGCTGGATCTATGCGCATGTAAGTACACAACATACCTAAAACAATATTAAAACATTGAATACAACGATGAAATAATTGTCTTTACGAAACACAAATTTCAAAATGGCTCCAAAGACGACCCTGGCCTGGAGTCAGCCCTGTTCTTATCCTTTACAACTAAACTCGAATTTAACACCTCAGATTGACCAATGCGCGTATCTGTTTTGTACACGCTGAAGAACACGGCTGCTCCAACAAATGCTGCCGTATGCTCCACAAGAACTGGTATGCAGCAAAGTACTTATTGCGATGCTATCGAAGCCGCTTGTATTTATTTTACTCTTCGCAAAGTAAAATTCACTTCGCAGCTGTCTCGTACAAAAAATGAGCACGCACGTTTTCGGCCCAAGCCCACACGTTAATCATTGCTTCTTCGTGAAATAATTTACAGTTCAAACTCCTTTCATCCCTCGGACAGACTCTATATTCGCGTTTAACGCTGTGCACGCAAATTAAGCTTGATAATGGGCACACTACACAGTGCGTAGTCCCGCACTTTTGCCCTTTGAGAATACACTATTTAAATCTAATTTACAATAATAAAACTTAGAAAATACAACTGAGCTTATCGTTTAAGTATGAAAATAAAGCACCATAACGCGTTTCATACCTGGCAGCTAGTGGATGCAATTCATATGTGCCCTTTACTGGAATGTGATAAGATTCGTCATCTCTTTGGTTATCATCTTAGTATAGGCAATTATTAATGTTAAATCACAGAAACTATGCATATTCTACACACAATATTTTATTGTTAAAAATTATAATTAGGTACTCGTACCTCCTGAAGGAACTAAAAATGTATATTTCGGATCTATTAGAATTAGAAGATACTAAAGTATTTCCTTTTCAATAAATAGCAAATCCATTATCCAGCAAACCTGTACACTATAGCTTTACCCATGGATATATTTATCTATATTACGCGTGTTAACGCAACACGGCCTAGAGCCCGGATTTGATTTTCGATTCCCTTGATTGGTTACAAGTGAATTTTGGACTATAACTTTTTTCGATTTCCACATCTTGGTACCGCCACACCGAAAAAATTGACACCTTCACCGCCGCTCAATCATGCGGAATTACAATCCAGACGGCATCTTTAAAAAGGCCCGCTTTATTTTCTCTTAAGTGTGTGACAGCGCCTTCCAACGTGGATGATTCCATCAATACCACCGTTCCGTAAGTTTCTGAAGTAGACCTTATTTGGTTATATGCGTGTAACTTAGTGCGTTCACAAGAAGTGCGTTCATTTGCGAAAGTGATTAGGTTACTTAAGAGTGAAATACTGAAGTAGTGAAATAATTAGCCCCACTTTTTTCTCCTAAAGACTACCGTTGCCCCCCCCCCCCGGAACCGCTCACGCATTACTTGAGGGAGCGCGGGCGTCACTTAAACCTAAACCTTAATTAAGTTAAAATCTAGACCGCCCGTGGCGGGAGTTGCCGCATTAAGGCACCCGTTTGTTGACTGTTTAACTGTATCTGGTGCAAATGTAGGCTCACGTCAATATATATTTTTATTAAATATTATCTTGCCGGTATACTTTCCCTCTTTGATTGTAAAGCAAGTAGCAGAAAACTCAAAGGTAAGTTCGTGTTGGAGGCAGCCTCTAGACGCACCTTCCGCAGAAGCTGGTCGACCCCTGTTTGGTATTTTGAAGGATCTATCATGTATTTAAAGTCCAAAAGTAGGTGGGGCCGCCGGGCATATACATTCTGCGCTATCATCCATCCAAACTTTATCGTGTACGAACCCTCCTATATCTCGATTTAGCCTGGCCGGGGAAAAATTGTGCAGGGCTAAACAGTTAATTTTTGGAGGTTGTGGTTATCGAAAGCGTCAAAGAGTGTCTTTGTCTTGTCATAATTGCAGTTTTCAGGAATATTCATTTTGTGCTCCGAAATTGTTAGTACTTAGTTATTTAAGAGGACATAATTTAAAATGTTTAGTATTCTCTTAACTTTGGACCAACTCCCTAAGAGTACAATAGGATCTAGTAAATATGAATAGGAAGCAAGACGTATAATTTCAACGTCTTCTTCGGGTTCCAAAATCGTCTCAAGATTTGAAGTTAAATTATGCTGCTGTATTTACCAGAATTTAAACTCTGAAACTTGTTTCCATGACGTTAAAATATGTTTTCATTTTGTGTGAAATAAGGTTTCTTAAATGTCAATTTAGATTTCTTCGTTTGTGTGAAATCTGTTTTAATTGATTCGAAATTTTATTTCAGAAGTGTTAAATAAAGTTGGAAAAAGTATATTTATATTATTTTGCACAAACGAAATATTTATTTCCTGCGATTCTAAAAGGTTTTATGTCGGCTTCTCTCTTTAATTAGAAATACTAAATAACCTCAATCGATTTAATTTTTAAGGCACACGTGGCAACTTTGTGAACGACTCGGCTATGAGATTATGATTTATGAATTCCTTTTAATATGCTTAATAACATACCAAAAGTCCCAAACAATCGAGAGGCGTGAATAACAAATTTCTGAATGTCCATATTCGGGTGTTCTCTATGATTTTAGTTTTTATTGTCGCTGAAGTATGCCGTTAATACATTCATATGCAAATTCGTGTTTTGCTTGATGTCAGATACCCAGAGGTATGTCCGCTGTATATTTGTGTATCACATATTATTTTGTTACCCTAGAATTATTTCTTCCTTCCGGGAAGAATAGCAGACCGGTCAATTATTCTGAATGCTTAGATCAGTTAAGTAGATTTTTTAAGATTTCTTCCTCATCTCATCTCAGTTGTATTCGGCGACTGCCATGGCTAGTTGGCCTGGTACTTAGGAGCAATTCGAAAAATGTCAGCTTTGTATGACATAATATGCAGAATTCAATATTTTACTATTAGATTTGGCGTTTGCTGTTAGAAATAAAACGCAGCTGCTTAGGATTAACATATATTTTCTATATGGTCGAATAGAGTACTTAACTGAATAAATAAAAATGCTAGCTTACTCTTACGGAAATATTTTACAGCCATTATGATATATGGACGTTGTTTTCCCAAGGATCGTCCGCCTACGAAACAATTATGGCATCGTGTATGTGGAAAGCTTATGAAAGGCGTGAACCAATTCGATAGGCACCATGCACTGCTGCAGCATGGTCTCTCAACTTTTTTTCAAAAATTTACCTAATTGCGGAATTGATGATTTTTCTGAGTCTCTTTTGCAAGGTTAGTGGTTAGGCTGTGTGGTACCCTTTTTCGAACAGTTTTTAAATATGAGATGGAAGAGGCTGATAGATTATACTGATAAATTCCTGTCTTAACAGAGAAAAGTACAATGGACTCCTTTGTGGTGGTGACGACATAAACATTTCGTAAACAAACATTAAAAATAGATGTTGTATCAGTAACACGGAGTTTGTTTATTATTTGTCTAGAAGCTTTCTTTAAAAGCGTGTTGATAAATATTTCACCACTTTTATTGAAATTGATTCAAAATTGCTTTGACTAGTACGTAATCTTGAGGAGCATTGCGTTGGTGTTTTGTTTCGAATATAGTACATACATTTATTTATCAATTAACAATGGAGTGTTGACACTCGGCATTTTCTTTACGGTTTATTCCAGTTCATGCTTGAAACACGGCGGTTTCCTAGCCCCTTCGCTCGACCGTCAAACTAAAACGAGACGTCTAGTACGTCTTTTTTGAATATTACCTTGCCTTTTTTATTTCCAGCTATATTAGTCAGCAATGAATTGCCTCTTACCTTATTATGTCAGTTCGTGGCTCTACAGCTGAGAATATATACTCTAAACTTATGCAAATAAGAGCCAATTTACCCAATAAATAATAAATATATAGGATTCTCTAACTAGTACGGTCTCTTTAAAGTAGGTGGTCTTGAAAAAACAAAATACATTTGAAGTTTGTTATTTCGTCAGCTTTTACTTGAACTGGCGAGTACACTCATGGATTGCGTTTTCACATCGCATAGAGACGCACTTCTGCATTTACCGAAATTGCTACAAACTCGCGATTCCCGGATACTAAAAACCACTATACTCGCTGATTACCCTTCTTGATCTGACCAAAGCGCAGTCACCAATGCCTCGTTTTGCCCTAAAAGACCTCCACTTTCGGCACAGTACTAAAACACTGCACAAACAAAAATGCTAAAAATGCCGAAAGTCCTCGGCACCATTTTAAACCAACTAACTGATCTAATTGGAAATAAATATTAAGTAACAAACGACTTCCGGGATTGGACCGTGTCATTATTGAGGTCGAAGAACTCAACGTTTTGCCCACTTTCGTATGGGGCTTCATCAGGAGGAAAAGCAAAAGAGCACGGTAACTCAACGTGTAAACCACGCCAGAGGCGAAACTCTTCACTTAATGACAATAGTCATAAAAGCCTCCAAATCGTCTAGAAATAAATATGGTAACGCACAAGTGCACAAATTGGCTGTATTTCGACAGATTGTTAATTGTCTTCAATACGCTCAGGTGGAACTAGGTCAAGTCCCGTTTACACTTTCCATGTCACATACTCTGCAGTTTCGTAGTCTTGTACTAGCACGATTTGGTTATCTGCAAAACATAGTGTACAGGATATTCTTGTCATTTAAGGAGATTTCTATTCCTGTGTATTTCACTATTTTTAAAGCCTGTGCTAGGGACGTTTTAGACAGTGTGGGTGAGAGGCAGTATCCTTGCTTAAAAACTTTAGTAAAATGAAACCATCTTCACCAGTTTTTACTCTGAATATGGTATTGTCATACAAATGACGAAACAATCAATGACAGAAATACTCAAATTCAAAAAGCCATCAGAACGTTAAACATCATTCTATGGGACCAAACTGTGTCAAATGAAAACAAACGACGCATTTACAACAGCATAGTGAAGAGTATAGCATATGGAAGTGAAGTGTAGCAAATCAAACAAAGGTCATTGAAATTGCTTAACGTCACAGAAATGGATTTCTGGCGATGGCCAGCAGGAAGATCAAAAATAGAAAGAGTACCATGTCAGAAATAAGAACTAAACAGCTTATTTGGTACGGGCACTTTCAGCGAATGGAAGAAGAACGCTTATCAAAGCAAATCCTCCAATGAAACCACAGGGAATAAGAAAACGTGGGAGACCTCGGAAGAGCTGGATAGCGGTGATTAATAATGATATGCAAGAGCGATACATTGAACAAGATCAGTGGCTAGACAAAGAAAATTTGAAATTCGGTATCGGAAGACGTAGAACGTTGTAAAACGAACAGTATATATTTTGTCATAAAAATTTCTTATAGCTTTCATCAGGTTGATGTTCTTTCTAAGGTTTTCCATAAGCTCTTTGCGAATCAACATACAGATATGAACCTCTTAGTTCATCGTGGCTTATTTTCTATATTGCTTGTGAAAAGGTAAACTAAAAATTGTTGCTCTACTTCCTTATCCATCCAGTCACAAATTACATCACTGAAGCATCATGATCTCGCGGCCAACATCTAAGACGTCTTATTAGTTACATATCTCAAACTTTCTCTATTTCTCTTATGCACTGGGTTAATCCAGCGCATTAGAGAACGCTCCCGGGGACGCATTCATCTGCCTATCTCTCAATTATTATCCCTTCTTCTAATTGCAACTACAAAATATTTTAGAATTCTACGTCATACGCTTGTTGATAAAGAGTTTTTGACGCTTGATTAGTCTAGAATTGAAACATTTGTTCTGGGTACCGTCTAAAGAATCCTTGGAAGCCTTCTCCAGCATCATATCTAAAAAAAATCGAGAATTACCCTGTCTAGTGCTTTTAAAGGCCAGTTTTGAGCACCATATATAGCTAACAATTCTTTGTTTTTGGTCGAGCACGAGATATTACGATTTTTAGGTAGAGCAATTACCATATCGATTGATGCGTAAACCCAAATAAATGATCTCGTCAACGATCTGAGTACCGTGAATGTTGATTGTGTTTCCTAGTGTGGTGTCGCTTTATTATCATTATTATCTTCTGGTGATTTAATTTTAGCTCAAAGTTTATATTCGCGGCTTCTACTCTTTCTACTTCCTTATACTCTTTTCAATTATCCTGGTGAGTTTATTCTCTTAATTGTGTTAGTAACGCAACTAGCACAATTAGTCGACAGAACGTACCGGCGACCATTGTAGCAACTTTAAAGTGTTTTGTCACTAGTCACGGGCACGTAATAGGAACGTTCCCATTACGTGCACGCGACCAAAATGGGAAATACTTTCTGGTGGCCGCAACGTTTAGGCGACGTTTCTGGAGCTTGTCCGGCTACGTTCCAATGACGTTCTGGTTACGCAACGGGGACGCGACGTTGCGGCTTAGTAGCCGCGACTTTCGTGAAACTTTACTACTCTTTTTGATTAGTGTTACTTGCTTTGTCTTGCAACTGATTTTGTTATACTTATATTTCATTCCTCCATGATCTTCTATCCATTTACCAAGCTCAGAAACTAAGTCGAATACTATAAAAATAATGTTAAAAGGCAAATCGTGTGCTCTTTGTATGGTGTTTAAAAATATTTAACAATATGATGGCCACCCCGTGTGTGACGTTTGTCAAACCAACCTAACTGTTTTACATATTATCTTATATTGTACAAAATATTCAAGAAAAAGAAATGCAATTCAATTTAGCGAAGAGTTAAAATCAATATTGGGAATAGACAATAATGAAATAAAAAAACTGATCGTGTTCTTAAAATCAACTAACATAGGAAATAAACTGTAAGCTTTAATTAGTGCCAAAGACCTTAGTTGTTGCGGCACTATAAAACTAAATAGAAAAAACAACATGCGAGAATATGAGATCCTAGGTGTTGAAAACTTTTGCTATTGTTTTTTTTGGGACTGAAAACTAATTATGTATTAATGTATTAATTTGGTACAGAAACGATGATAAATGTTTTAAAGCCATTGCAAAGTAAAGTTTCTTGTTTTTTTATAATATCGTCGTAAGTTTTTTCCATAAAAATGACGTGTTTCGGAAAACACGACTTTGAAGCCGTTTTAACTAATAAATATAACTTGATAGTAATTGCTACTTGACGATAGTGTGACGGGAACTATACATATTTTACTGTAAAGTTATATTTACTTCAAAGTGCGGAAGGAAACTGTAGCACCACTTTAAAGTCCCGGAAGAGTTGTGCCTACCACAAACTTTCTGTTCAAAGCTCATGTTATCATACCACATGGAACTTTAACCTCTCTAATTTAGAACTTTACATTTTCTTCAGATGACCGGGCCGGGATAGCATACATTGTTTCTGTTTTATAGTGCTGTTAGCAATATTTATAGCGAATAGCTTTAATTTTCTATAAAAAGTCCTAGAATGTCGGTTTCTTTTTGGTGACTAACCTTGTATTTCTAAACAGATGCTATTATTTCCAAGAGCATTATTGCCAAAAGTAGCATAACCGGGGCAGGCGCTTCTGACATAACAAACCCTGTACATAATTCGTTTAGGGAGGCGCCCAAAATTTTTTTGCATGGGATACTAAAATGTCCATGTTCCTTCGTGGTGAATTTAAAAGGCGTCATGCACTTTATGGTAACTGTGCACAGTGACGCTCCATTCTACAGGTAGTGGAAACTTTATTAGCACTAATAACTATTACTTATAAGTTTCACAATTTTAAAGAGACAGTGAAAATATCCTGAACTTCGAGGCAACTTCGAAGTCGAATTTTAGTAGCATAAAGTATTGGCCGCTACCATCGTTAGCTACTTTCAAATTTTGAAAACTTTAATATCGTCGCAATTTATACATGAAAGTCACTGTTTTAGTGGCGATTACTTAATAGTAACTCATTTAAGATTTACAGTGCTGGAGAAGTTCTGTAGATGTTTATACACTTCTTCTGTTTCATGTTTTTTAGTTCAGCAGGGATTTACACACTTCTTTAACTTCTTTCGCATCTATTCTCAAAGAAAAAACGATTACATTGATTACATTCACCATTTCAACTACTCGTTTATCCTTCTGAATCCTGTCCCCTCTGTTAATAGGTTTTGAAATTAGATTAGTGTAAAAGCGCATATTCGACGAAAGCACACGCTACTTACTTTACTCAATTTAATAGTAATTGTTATAGAGAAGAGTAAAACGCGATACCTTAAGATCTTTTGCATAGACTGTTATGGATTATGCAAAATTAGTTAAGAGCATGTGTCACTGCTGACAGTAGAAACGCTGGTTTAGAAATTTGGGTAAAAATAAAGAATTTGCAGTCAGACAGGATTTTTTCAGAAAGGAGATCTTTTTGAAAATATGATGATAAGCAAACATTGCGATCATTATCTATATTAGCGTTTGGTAATAGTAATTCAATCCACTGCCACGACAAGTCTGTTGGCATCTCCAGACACAGCTGCATTGCAGAGCCAAGGCGGTGGTGTCTGAAGTCCAAGCAAGCTGCCCATTGATGTTTATCTATTTATGTATTCTCGATATTCAATAGATCCAGCTAATTGTCATGCAGTGGCACTCCCACTCGAATACCTGTTGCTTCCAACAAATAAATAACTTTGGCGTTTAGGTCAGTCGATTCGCAAGCTAGTGGGGAAGATCAGATCCGCAAGTGCGGAGCGCAAGGCCAGGCAGCAGCAACGAGCCAAGAGATCGCCTTCGCCCTCCTACAAGCAGGGGCACGTCATCGACAACATCCACGAGCCCCACAACGGCGCCTCCATGGAAAACGGGGGCCCTCGCCGATCCAATTCTCCGGGCCCCGTGCACCGGTACTACCTGGGGGAAGACCCGTTCGGGGGCAGCATCTACGGCAGGGAGAACAAGTACGACGGGGTGAGGCCGGCCAGGTCCTCCAGGAAGCACGAGTCCCGCTACGTTCACGAACCTGAAGAATACAGGTGAATATTTTTTAAGACTTTCTGTAGTACTAACTGCGTATTTTTGTTGTTTCTATTGCTAACCTTGGTTGAACCATATACGACTAACAAGGTGAGCTAGCAATCTAGCCAAATGCGTAGCCTCCCTTTATCTCGTTCAGATCAGACCGGTATGTAGATGAAGGTTTTTAAATTGTTCCAAAAAGAGCAGAAGAATTTGTAGTAGAATTTGTATGAGCTCATCGAATAATCTGTTCCTGGATAACTTAGTCAGTTGGTCTGTTTATTATTCTGGCCGAGCACTGCTAGTACTAGCAACGATTTCACATTCAGTATTTTTCCGAGAATGTTAAACATTATATTACCATAGACGTCCATTGTTACTCTTTCTATTAGTTAAATTGCCAGAATGAATAAAATGAGGAACTGCATCTGCTATATCAACAGATTTTTTCCTGAAAACACAACGATGTTAGATTTTTCCAAAAATGTTAAAGATACATAACCACAAATTGTTTAAATTATTAAACTGAATTAGTAATGAATCATAGTTACAACTGTCGATTCTTATATCAACGAACAGGTTTTGAAACAGAAATATGTTTTCTTGAAAACAGAACAATTTAAATTTTTTCCGAGAATATCAGAAACAGTTTACCGGAAATACTGTAGATATTTTTCCAAATGTTTACAATTGAAAAAGATGTAAAATAAACCACCCTGTAAATGTCAAATTTTTGGTATCATACATATAGATGTTTCGAAATATAAGAATGTTTTCTTGATATCGCAACAACTTTATATATTTTCTAGAATACTTCTTCGTACAATATAAAAACTACAACACTCGAAATACCTAGAGGCGTTCTTTCATTATTAAACTGTTGAAGTTAATAAAACTGAAGTATGGTTAAAATTTTAGGTTTCAGTACTATATGAAGTGTTTTAAATTTAAACTACAGGTAATGTTGCATATTTTTCAAAAAATGTTAAAATTGCGTTACCGTCGACATCTATACGTGTTTTTTAATTATTTAATTTATGAAAACTTTTCTTGAAAACAACGATCTAAAGTTCTTCTGTGAATATCAGAAACAGAGTACCATATTAATACTGTAAATTTTTTCCAGATATTTACAGTTTCAAAAATGTAAAGTAAACCGCCCTGAAACTTTCAAATATTTCTTTTAAATTATTCAGAGAAGAATTGTTTTTTCAATTGTTTGACTTGCTGAATTCAGTACAAATAGACCATCGTTACCAGTCATGGTTTTTAGTACTGTAGCAATGGAAACGTTTCGAAACAGAAAACCTTTTTTAACGCAACAATGTTAAAGTGTTCAATAAATATTTTGAGTTGATTAAACGAGTACAAATAAACCATCGTTGCCAATTATGAGTTTCAGAACTACAAGTATATCAATGGAAACGTCTGGAAACGGAAGAATGCTTTCTTTAAATACAACTGTAAGTGTGCTTTCAATTGTTTGAGTTTCAAAAACGAATACAAATGGACATGGTTAGCAGTTCCGATGCTTAGTACTTTATCAATAGAAACTTTTCGAAACAGAAGAATACTTTCTTTAAACGCAATAACGTTAAATTGTTCAGATAATGCTACCTATAGGCGTTCTTTCAATTGCTTGAGTTACTAAAATGAGTTTCAGTGGACAATCGTTTCCAGTTCTGATTTTTTGTGTTGTGGAAACGTTTTGAAACATAAGAATGTTTTCTTTAAACGTGACGATGTTAAATTCTTTGGAGAATGTTACCTATGCGTTTTCAATTATTTGAGTTGCTGAAACGAGTAACAATGGACTATAGTTACTAGTTAGCAGTACTTTATCAATGGAAACATTTCGAAACAAGAACGTTTTCTTTAAACGTGACGATGTTAAATAATTTGGAGAATGGGTTTTCAATTATTTGCGTTGCTGAAACCGGCTGAAACGAGTAACAATGGACTAAGGTTACCAGTTACTAGTACTGTATCATTGGACACGTTTCGAAACAGAAGAATGTTTTAAAGGCAATAATGTTGAGTTGTTCAATTAATGCTACCTGCACGTGTTCTTGAGTTCTTTTAATTGATTGAGTTACTAAAATACTTACGAATTTAATATCGTCATCCGTTCTGATTCAATGTACTAAATCAATTAAAATGTCTCAAAAGAAACGAACGTTTTCTTTAAAATCAACGATCTTAAATTTGTTCAGTGCTACCTCTAGGTATTTTTTAAATTGTTCGAGCTGCTAAAAGGAGTGCAAATATATCAACGTTACCAGTTCTGATTTTGAGTACCTACTATATCAATGCAAATTTTCAAAATAGAAGAATGTTTTCTTTAAACGGAACGATGTTAAATTGTACAGCCAATGCTCTCAATTATTTCAATTGCTAAATTAATTTGACCATGGTTGCAGGTTTCGATTTGTAGTACCAAATTAATGGAAACATTTACAAAATAATGTTTTCTTTAAAATCAACTCTGCTAAATTGTTCATCCAATGCCACCTGTAGGTGTTCTATTAATTATTTGGCCAACGTTGCCAGCTCTGATTCGTAGTACTAAAACAATGGAAACATCTCGGAATAAAATAATGTTTTCTTTAAAATCAACGATGTTAAAATGTTAAGCCAATATTACCTATAGATGTTCTTTAAATTGTTTAAGTTTCGAAACTGAGTCAAAATTAATCATCGTTGCCAATTCTGATTTTTAGTACTATATCAATAAACACATTTGGAAACAGAAGAATGCTTTGTTTAAACGTAACGATGTTAAATTGTTTGGAGAATGTTACCTATAGATGTTATTTCAATTCTTTAAGTTGCTAAGATGAGTACAAATGAACAATCGTTACCAGTTCTGATTTTTAGTACTATATTACTGGAAACGTTTCGATCAATATTTTTTTATATTTGTTTTTTTGCAGAATGTTTTAGTTTTTTTAAACTGCTAAAAGGAAAATTGTGACCGGTTAGATCTTTTTATTTTATTTGAAACAGAAGAACTCTTTCAGAAAATACCAAGATGTTAGGTTTATCAAATAATATTGAAAGTATATTACTATATGCATTTATTTGAATTGTTTAAATTGTTAAATATAAGCAAAACTTATACGATTTTGACTTTTGTTCAACATTTATTTAATAATTTAGCTTTAAAGTGTTGCGAAATTCAACCGCGTAATAAAATGTCCTGTTGAAATTTAAAGCAATTTCTTTCAATAGAATGTAACTACAGTAAAAAATTATTTCATAAAAAAAATTGCTCTAATGTATTTTTTAAACTCAACTAATCATTTGAAAAGAATGCGCTAGAACCTAAATTTAAAAAATACCCAAATATAGAAATGTGGCGACAACAAACACAACTATAAATTTCTCGATTTCGCGATTTTTAGTCAACTTCTATTTATAACCAGTCCTAAAACAGGTACTCCCCAAACAAGAAGCATTTTCAAATTCTGCATTTCCAGCCGCACAAAAAAGGCGACACCTGTTGCATGCAGCCATTTAGAGATTTTTCACCTTCGTTTCTTTATAGCAGTGTCCATTTACATAACCGAAAGTGAAATTACAAATGCCATTTGTATTCCAAGAGGTACAATGCGCAAATCATCTTTGGCACTGAATATTTTTCTTACTGCTTACGTATGACAATAAGTTGCATTTGGGTGTTTGCAGAAATATTAACATTATGATATAACAAAATACAAAATATGTGTAGTACGGGATTAAGCTATTGAGAAATTATTCTGTAACCTTAAATTCTTTCTTTCACGCTCTTGTTTTCCTACTGTATTTGTGTCCACTTCAACTTGTTCTTCGATTAATTGGAATGTATGACTTCACCTTGATCGGTTTTTTGAAGTGATTTGGCTTTGATATCATCTGGCTTCCTGGTTCATTTAGACATTAACGTTACACTGTACTTTGCTACGTGCTGTTTAAAGCACAAACAAACAATTTTATACCAACCTGAACCTGTATAAATATTAACATTAATTTACACAATTAACTTAAACGGTGTGAGTACAGACAGACACAGATCAAAACAATGTACAGTAGGTACATTAGTTTGAAAGCCGTTAAAATTCTTTGAATTAGTTGAAACCGATGTCCAAATACAAACAACACGTGCAATATACGCAATTTTTCGTGTTACTACTTTGGATGCTTGAGTAGGCAAGTTAATCGGTTGTGTGTATTTCGAATTTACCAAGTTCTAGTTCTAGCAGTAAAACTTTTGTTATCCATGTTTTGAAGATAAATTTTGCACCGTCCTGTATATATAGATTCTAAATTGCTATCAAATTCTTATGCTCTTAAAATACCATACAAAAGATTAGAGAAACAAAAATAACTTAATCTTTAACTTCTAACATAATGTTATAAACAAGTTGCAATAATGCTAAAGGTAACAATAATTGGTAACATTGAACACACTATAATTTTGAAATCTAATTGTAGCATATTAGCACATATACAAAAGCACATATTATAGCTATGTAATTATTAAATGTAAACACCACATCAAAATGTACATAAATTATATGTTATTAAAATGATTATTAAACACACTTTCTTTTACTACTGACATCATAATTGATGCCATAAATCAACATCACCGACAACACTACACCACACAACACGAAAATTTGCCGAAGGAAGTGACCAACACCAGTCTAAGAATTTTGTTATTTGCATATGAGAGATTAAATCGATGCCGCCTTTTAAATATTAAAGATCCGGTTCAGAGACCTTTATTCAATTAACATAATCTGAAGAAATCCATAATCACTAAACATACTCTTTGGAATTTTTTATTTAGAAAAATTAGATTCTAAAAATGGTAAGTAATGAGCTTCAAAGTTGAAATTGAATAGATGGATATTTCAATACAAGAGGCAATGTGATTCGTTTTCTATCGTCGAACTATGTTGACTTCAGTGAAAGAAAAATGCACAAAAATATAGCTTCGACCACACTTATATTCGCAATATCCTCTCATTTGTTTTTTAAGATGATTATTGTTTAATCATTCAATTATTAGAATGTTCCTAAATTAATTAATCGATTCCAAACAGATTAGTAGACGTAGGTTGACTTTTGGCACGTAGTGGGCTGTCACAGCAGTCAACAATAATTAAAGACGTAATCAGCACATGCAGCAAAGAAGACTTCAGGAGTAAGTAGTTTCAAAATTGGCTGTACTTTCTCTTCCTCATTTTTAACTGCCTACCTATAATGCTCTAACGGCTTTTTCTAAGGCAACGTTAAAGGCGCCCCTTTAATTATCACTAATTGCTGAGTCGTAAATATTAAATCGTGGGTGTCTCGTGTCAGTATTAACGTCTTAAGAGTTCAGTGCTCATATCATATTTCCAAGAGCTGACTCATTAGATTAAGTCGGGGAGCTGTCATATTTGGAACCTTTCCTTGGATTTAAATATAATTATGTTGGGATGATTCACTTTAGCCATCGACATAATGCGTACAATATTCACTCGATGTTTGGAGATAAGCTTGCTCTAAGTGGGCAGTAAATTCAAGATAAAATATTAAAGTTTGAAAACAAAATTATTTTTCTTGTATAACAAGCGGCGTAAGTTAAGGTACAATGACAGAACTGAGTAGTTTAATTTGCTGTTGCCAGCCCATGAACATTTTTTAATACAGCAATCCGGGAAAATTGTTGCCATAAATACAATTTGTACCAGAGTTCCTCTGTCAACTAGAACCAATCAAAATCTCCTCCGACAAATGCGACTAAAAATTGTCGACAACTGATTAATCATGATTGCTTAATCTGGACCGACTAACTATTCTCGAGGAAATGCAACTTTTTAGAACTTGTTCCTTCTAAAAAGGTGGTTTGAAAAACTATACATTAGAGAAATCTACAATCTACAGGGGGTAGGACGATTCGCCGTCGCTGATTGGCCGTCGGCGATTCGCCGTCGATGATTGGCCGTACCCGATTCGCCGTCATATCATTCGCCGTCTGAAAATAGAGTTTTAAATGAATAAAAATGTTACTCTCAGTGTAATCTAAATAGAATACAAAAACAAGTTTCAGACTCTGGGTTGATTTTTTTACAATGGCCCAGCTGTAATTACGCTGTTTTGAAATGGAAAAATAACATTACTCATAAGTCTAACATAATAAGTTCCAGAAATTCTTCGAACAACGATTGCATGGTAATTATTAGAAAGAGTTTTAAATGGGTTATGATCAGTGGTGGACCAAAATTGTAAGAATTGGTTCTCTTAGGGAGGACAGTTCAATATGATATCTGAAATAACTACATAAAAATGCGTAATAATTACAGTAACTCATTTAATCATTGCTTTTTATCATGTTTACAAGAAAACTTAAATATGTTTTTAAAATTTCATTTAAAAAGTAGGTTTTTTTTAATTAATTTTAGGGTGTGAAGTGTCACTCTTTTTCACTCAGCTTTCAATTTAGGAATGAACAATTTCACAAACAAATTAATTATTCATTTATTCATTTTTAGTTTTATTTTGACGTTTCCTTAATTACCAGAACTGACCAATGCACTTGACTAAAATGAAAGCAAATAAAATTCTATACAAAATAGTCTTGGATTTGAATATTCAATACAATTTTTAAAAATCTTATAGACAACTCGTGTTAGCGTGCTTATTTTTCAGGCGTGTGGATTTCACACTTATGAAAAAAAGTTGCACTTGTAACACTTGTGGTCTAAATAACTATTTTACTGCTGCGACAACTTTATGTATTTAATCTAAAATATATAAATCACCGAATTCTCAATTTATGAACACAACTATACTTCTTTTAATGAACGGATATAAAACTTAAATTACTGGGAGGAGCATAAACTGGTTTCATACGTTTCTAACGGGCTAAACCGACAATTAGGACAACGCGCCAGTTTGTAACGGTACGACACGGTATTTACGAAAAGCCAAAATAAAGCTAGACGACTAGCGTGTACAATAACTTACAAAATTGGTAATGTAACTCATAGGACCGCTGCCCATCCCATTATAAGAGAGTTGCTGGCTAGACTTCAGTGGAGTGAGAGATGGTCCAACACGAGATCAAACAGGGCAACGGCCTAATAAACGGTAAATAGATCTAAAATGATAAGGCGCCACCACATTTCCTACCCTAGAAAAATGCATAAGTGAACCCGCTGAGAAAACGTGAAAGCATAACGAATACCATCGGACCTACCTTTCGAAGATCCACTTGATCAGCTGACCAAACTCCTCTTACAACTGTAAAATACAAAACTCAAATCGCATGCAAAATAACGAAGAAAACCACAGTTACATTATCATGAAATGTATTGACAAAATATTTGAATATATATGAAAATGCATATGAAAAGGTGAAATGGTTTAGTATACGGCAGTTAGGTAAATTACGTGACGTCGTAATCTATTGAAATTCATCGGTCAACTTGACATTAACTCTTGAAATTACTGAAAAACGATGGGAACATCAAACTATAATCAAATAGCGGTAATAAAAAGCGACATTCAACTATAAAAAGTAGCGGGTGTGACACACGACAGGGCTACTGCATAAAGCTAAACAACAAGCATGTAAACTGACGTAAATAAATTGTAATGACAGGTAAACAACTATAATGGTTTGACAAATGCAAAAAAAACACAAAATAAAAGTTAAACAACCGCGACGTTACGTCAACTGTCCGATGCTTCGGCGAAACACACTGTACATGTTACAGTCGCACTGTAAATTTCTAATACAAAGTACGGTACCTTTAAAGAGTTTGGCTGTGCGGAAAATTGATGTCCTATGCTACTGCACTCAGCTGCTGTTCCCAGATATTGCAGAAAACACCAAATAGGGATGGCGTCGCGAACACATGACAATGCTAATGAGTTCTCACCAAGGAATCCGCCCAAACGGCGTAATATAGGGGGTGCCGCCCCCACGGTAAACGAAAATTCAAAAGGCTTACAATAACGACAACGACACCCCGTTCGGGCACCGCCACGTGCGGTACAATGAGTTCAAAAACACTGGGACACAACACTGCTTTGAAGCCACGGGAGTCCAAATCGTAACTAAACAGCGGCACACACACATACTCACGGGCACAAAACGTTTGCCGATAAACACGCAATAATTAAACGTCAAAATCCGTCGAGACCGTAATCCCCGAAAGGAGAGCGTCACGGGAGTACTAATTCAAAACAAACTGTTGCTTCCGACATTCGGATCGAATCTCTCAGAAAAATGCGTGCAGACAGCACGATCGATAAAGTGATTGGAGCAAAAACTGAAGCTCTCTCTCTCGCACATATGGCAGCTGTCTTTTAAATTCACGCCATGGAACATGCACGGAAGCGCCCCGCAGACAGATCGATATTTATATTCTGCGTTCCTAAAAATTGAAACCGAGATACATAGAAAGAGGACGTTTCAGAACCGTTGGCGGCAAGCGAATACTTCGAGAAGCTTAAATTCAAGCGGAATAATCACGCTAATTAGCCGTACGTTCCTACAATCTAAAAATGTCCTAACACGTTACAAATTAAAAATTTGGGAGAATTAAAAAAAATTAATTTCAACTGAATTGAGCTGTGTACAAGCGGCTTACCAATAGCAATATTATATTCAAATGTAGCTCTCATTTGTGGGAGCGACTTCTGCTCCATCTATTGGGTAAACGTAGTATATAAGTTTACTTAAAACTCAAATATCAATTTTGACATTTCAGTATAAACATAGTTGCATTCATAAATTAGGAACAACTGTCAATAGTGTCAATGCATATTTGATAATGAAAGTTTTGAGACACTTGTTACAAAAAACTACCCTGTGTAGTCGAGACCATTGAGCCGCAATGCCAACAATTAGTTTGTTGTTGGTTTACAGGCCTTGATCAGATTATTAAAATTGACAACACTGCTTCTCATGCTTGTTTTGTTTTCTGTTGTCTCTTCAACGAATTTATAATTTCATTGAAAAGACATTTTACATCAAACAAAACTGGGTGTCATCTTTTTAAAGGTTATGTATGCACTTGGAATATTTGTTGACCTGTGATCGTCCTTTTTAAACATCTCTCCGCTACTGGCTCGCGATCAATACCACGGTCTGCTCAAGTTCTTTTTCTTTTGAATCGTGCAGTTGTTAACCATTTAACAGCGCGAACAATCGGTTTGCATTTTTTTTAAATTACAACCGGTTTGTGCAACCGGTAAGAACCGGCTCCAGCCCAGCACTGATTATAACTCAACACAGAAATATAGCAACAGGTACGGAACTTTGGAAAAAGTTGCTCTTCTAGCCGCATGGATGGCGGCCCATAAGACCAAGGGGTTTAGGGGTGAGTATTGGCGAGTATATACCATATAATACAGAACTTCCTGCGACAAAATTCCAAAGTTCCTTGCCGGTTGCGTAAACTGTCGTCATTAAAATTCATTAGAGATAGAATGATAGATTCTCTCGTTATTATTTAAGCATTTCAAAATACAGCTTTTCGACAGGGAATCGGCTAGACAGCGAATTTGACCTACAGCGAATCGGCGACGGCCGACAAAGTTCCATCTGTTTCCACAGGTTTTGCTGTTCATTAATGGAAACGTTTAGGAAGACGAGAATATTTTCTTTAAATGCAACAATATTAGTATTCGTCAGAATGTTAACAAAGACGTTTCGAAGCAGCATGAAAATACAATTACATTAGATGTATATAATAATATTAAAACGTACAGAGATATTGAAAAAAGACCACTTTAGAACGTAATATAGGCAACCTGTTTAAAACTGTTGGCAACTACGTTTACAAAATTAAAGAATTAGCATATTTTAACTTCTAAGAAGCCACTTACCCGAAATAACACAAAAATATGTAACTTAGCTCTAAATACAACTTTTCTTGATGCAGAGGAAGTAAATTCTCGTAAGTTAGAAAATTAACGCAACGTAAGAATTCAAAATTACTTCACGAAGGTTAGTTCTCAAGGATGTAAAATCGAAGCTTACCGCGTTGTAACAGTACTTCCGTTTGAAGCACGCGAGCGATTAAAGTTGAATTTAATACCAGCAAAAAATGCTTGGGCCACCCCTCGTCTCGCGAGCAGGCTTTGACGTGCGTTATCGCTGCACATGCGAATTAAACTTTACAATTTTCTTACATCGCAGGGCCGGGTTTACGATCTTTAGATGATATTAAATACTCTGCATAAAATAAAAAAATAAGTATAAAAAGAAGCATAACAAGCAACGGTAAAACATTAAATTCGCTAAAGCTCAAAATGTTACAGCCTTTTTCAATGTTTCTGTACTACCATAAGTATTTATATACATTTTTGCGACTTTAAATTGTCAGATCCTAACAAAAACTAGTCGTATACGATTTTGACAATTGCACCAAACAAACTTTTTATAACATACAAACGTTTTCTTGAAAAGAGTCATTTTTATTTTGAAAAAAGCCTTGGTGGACTTATGTCGAAAACACTTACCTAAAATATAGGTCCACAAGTCCTTGTCCGAAACCTTTCCCAGTTGTCTTTTGGATTTCAGAACTTTTCGGACTTCAGAATAAAGGTAGTCAGCGCTCTTAATAGCAGAAACGTGTGAATGCTCACACTAAGTGGCTGTCAGTTCTGCGTCACGCCGCCACGTCACACCTTGAGTGGCATGGGGAGTGGGCGTGGAGTTGGGTCAGCTGTTCGCGCGCCAAACAAGTCATGTTATGCAGAGATAACTGACGTTCTACATTCCACGAAAAAAAACTTCAGAATTCATATTCATTATTTCGATTAAGCAATTAAGTTACGAAAATTGTTTCCTGTTTGTTGGTTGTCACAAACGTTGGGCTTATCTTCCCAATATGAATTACTTCATTTATTTTCAAACAAATTGATCTTTATATAAACCAAGGGTAAAAATAATGCTCAAACCATGTTGTAGAAAATTAATGACAACCCAACAAATTATGTTAACCTCCATTTGGTCGTTCAAGGCTGAGGGCACTCGCCATATTTGGTATTTACCATGTACTAGTCAATTTTTACTTAATACACAAACACACTCACTTGTTAAGCATGCACTACAACCTACATGTCAGCGAACATCTAAAAGATCTAGTACCTTTCATTTGGATTAATTTACTATCACCAATGAAACCCACGTAGACATTTACAGTTTCCATTATTAGGTAAAATCGGTTAGCGCTTTAAATTCCCTGCATAATTTTCTAGGCGCACTAAAGTTTCTCTGTTCCAAATCCAGATAAGTGACCTCTATCCTCATGTGTATTCGCTTGCTGAAGTGGTTCGTGGCATTTCTAAATCGGATTAACGGTTAATAGAGTTATACAAAATAATATGAGAATATTGTTTACTAATGTATTGATGATATCACCAATTATACCATGTCATAAAAACCAATTCCAATTTCAGCATTCCATCACTCCATGTTGTGTTCCAACAACTAATCGTAAGTGAACTTGTTACTCCTACATGTAATTGTTTTCCCATAATTTTTCCTCGTCTACCATTGTCTGTACACATTGTCAATATTCACCATCTATTTATGGTTGGTACATTTTCAAGGCTGACATATTAGTCGCTCTGATTTATACGGAAAATTCCCACTGATTGCGTGGGTACTAACTCATTAATGTACAAATTGCCTTATTTGCTTATGACCACGGCTTACTTCCACTGTTCCAGATCCCAGAGCACTCTCGGTCGTTTCAGTAAGTCTGCGGGTCGGCACGGGTTGACATCGTCGACGGAACACCGCAACTCTCAAACGTTACCACGACACTCCACCCGGCACGAGCAGCCCACCCGATTGGAAAAGGGGGACCGTTCCAACAGCACCATCAACGTGTCCTTCATCAACACCGTCTCGGCGCCCAGCAAGCCCATGGTCAACGGGGGCCCCGCTAAACCAGCCCGTACGTATCGATCAAACCTATCTCGCAGCAAAAGCTTCAACGTGGACCTGGACTCGCCCCGACTCGGGATGAACAAGCCGCAGCTCCCGGCGCCCTCCGGCCTCAAGAGCCCCGGATTGATCTCCAGCATCAGCAGGAGCCAGCGCGACCTCACCGTCGAGCAAGTCGACGACGGCGGCGACTACAAGAGCACGTCCCGTTTCGCGAGAAACGGCGTCAGTGACAACAAGCGGGTCTTCCTGAAGGACCTGCGGCAGCGCGCCCCGGAGCTTTACAAGACTCTGCACGAGGAGGAGAAGGAGGAATCCTGGAGAACGCCGGTTGCCTACAGCACGCCAGTGAAGAATTCGCGGAACCTCTACAATGGTGATATCTATGAGCCCCCAACGCGTCTGCGGGACTCCCATGTCTCCACAACTAATTTCAAAGAGACCTACGCCCCTGCCTTGACGCCCACTACGAGGGCCATTATTCGACGGGGTAGTAACTCTAGCAATGACTATTCGGAAACGTACCATACTACCACGAGGAACGATGATCCCGTGAGACCCACCATCACAAACACTGTTCAGAGCTTCACCAAGAAGACGGTACCTACCAAAGATGGCAGAAGCTTCCAGACTATTGAATCAACAGACACCAAATCTGTGACTAAAAGTCGCTATCGGAACGAACACGGAACCAGTCAGGTCAAGCATTACGAGAACGACCGTAAACACAATGGGTTGGGAGTTCGAGGACCTGTTGTGATCGAAGTACGAAATAATTACAAATAAGTACATGTAGTACTGAAGTGCGAGTTATTATTAGTTTTTGTTTAACAAGCAATATTTGTTTTGTTTGCCCCAAAGTTAATTTGTGGTCTAATTTATTTTTTGTTATTTGAGATGGTGTCACTCACATTGTTAACCAATACACTTGTTGGATATTCGAAAGGGCTGTGTGTGCAGATGATTTATGCGTAGGTATTTGAAACTAATATCATTTAAAAATATAATAACACCTAATATTTTCGATGTAGCTATGGTTCTTGTGAATTATCTAAATATTTTTATAAGTAAATACTTACATTTTCTCAATAAAATCAATTAGACTGATATCTAAAATAGTGGTCACTGTTTGATAAGGCCAACATACGGCCAATTCTTCTTATTTGCAGTTGCAGATTCGGATCCACTATGTATAAAACCTTTTTTGCAAGATACAATGAAACATAACACAATAAGACGTCAGGGGAAAATATTGTTGTATTTGTAATTTTGGCAAATATTGGAAAAAAAATGTATTTGCCCAAATTCTTTATTGGCCATCTTGCTTCAAGTCCTGTTTGATTGAAAAATATTTTTGGACGTAATTTCAACATCTTGAAATTCAAGATGGCGGTGGCAGCCCACAAACATCAATGTGTTTCAGGTAATGTGCTTTTTTCGTCGAAAATACAGAAAAATTTAATAATTCTTTACCATTTATCCACCTGATCATACTAAAAATTTGCACAGGACCATATTTTTCCATTCTGAACAACCTTTCTTCATAAAATACTGTCTTTCCCACATAAGAAAATTATAGGTAGTCACTGAATGTGCAATGCAGGATCAATGAAAATTAATATTTTTTGTCTATCCATATCTATCAGATAACCTAAATATTATAAACGTATACTGCAAAAAGGCTAAAAAACTTCTATTCCAATGAATTTACACTTTGGTTACTATACCATGAATATAACACTATTGTTTGTTGATACCGTTCACTCCGCCTCTGGACAATAGTCAGTCATGGTGGAGTAACAGTTTTCTAGGTAGAGCTCTTGCCAAATCTCATGGGCCGCGAGAGAGAAAGCTATAGAAAAGGTTAGGTAATAGGAAAAAGTAACCCTAAAAGCATAGGTCATCGTACTATATCTTGTACTTCACTAACAAAATACCTACACAATTTAGTCCTGAACAAGACTGATTTTGGTAAATTGCCAACAGAAATTCAAAAATAAACTCCAATCAAACGCAACTAAACCAGCTGCAAACGACCAAAAGTACAACAAAATAGTGAGGTAGGTTGAAACAGCTGATGTACCGGGTGACCATAAATGGTTGTGATTTTTTTCTTAGGTTGGCAAATTCGAGATTAGCAGGTTAGGTTTTTCGTCAGTTTTGACACAAACTGACACAAAACCTAACCTGCTAACCTCGAATTTGACAGCAGGGTAACCAACATTAACAGTGCCAACCTACGAAAACAATCACAACCATTTTTGATCACCCTGTACGTAGAAAAGCTCTTAGAATGGTCTATAGCAGGGTTTTTCAAACTAGGGTCGCCAGGGATCTGTCAAGGGGTCGCGAAAACCGTTGCGAATATAATAATAATATTTTTTTTTGTGCAGCCGTGCCGGAAAGTTGACAAATTTTGCAACCGTTTTTGTCTTTTTGATTATAATATGCATTTCGTTTGCACAAAAAAATATGTATACCGCGTCCGCGAAATGTTTGGCTTCCTCGAAATCATTTGACAGTCATTTCGCGGCCTAGGTATAGAACAAATAACTATACAACAAAAACGCACTGTTTAATTACATAAAATATGTTGCATAAGAACTAGAAAAATATTAAACATGGATCAGAGAAAAACTAAACGCAAGTAACATCTTCACGTGTGAAAAGATAAAAATCAGTGCAAAACTTGAGAATGCAGAGAAATTGAAACATTTTAACCAGAAAATTTCCATTCTTAAACTACACTTAGTCATAGGGGTCGGCAAGTTATAGCTAATGAAATAGCTGTCGCCTGTACAAGAAGGTTAGGAAACACTGGTTTATAGCATCGCGATACGAATTTTGACTTCTGCGCCGGAGCCCATGAGATTTGTTGGTCTAGCATAAATCTGGCTTCTGAAGTAATGTCATATTCAAAATAATAATAACAATATTTATTTAAATAGGAATCCTAATATACCTACACAAAATTCAAAGTTTGAAGTTATAGTTGACCTTCGTAACTGCGTTGTTAGTTAGAAGCACTTTTTAATTAGTTTCATTCTTCAGCTCGCATGCTGTAACCTTAGAAAAATGAAGTAGCTTTAGTCTGTCATGCCCCTTTCACTTTTAGTACGTTAGTGCTTTGACTTATTATTTAAATTTATTTATTTTTAGTCTAAAAAAAGGTTTTCCGTCAGTTTTGACACAGACTGACGCAAAAAACCTAACCTGCTAACATAGACTTACAGTGCCACCAACATATTATCTACCCAACAAATATTTCAAAGCCAAGCTTAATTTCATTTTCGTTTGTTCACATGTTACATTAAATTTAAAAGTGAGCATAACCCGTATATTTGAATTCACGCCAATATCACTACTTTTCTTATTAATACGCGGTAGGTACTCGAGGTTGGCTGTCATATTTTCCAGTGACATTTTAAATGTCCGCCGTCAAATGACAGTTTAATCTGTTGTGAGCGTGGAGGGCGAAAGGTCTTCCTCCACGATTGTGAGTCTTAACATAATCCCATCAGTTTAACTTGTTAAACATTCATTCAAGAACTTGTAAACTGATAATGCTCAAACGTAAGCGTCGATTTACACAAAGTGGCTGTAGATGTAGCCATGTAGTAGATACAAAAATAGAAAATTTCAAACGTTTGCAATAACTAACACCAAACAAATGAAATAATAAGTTTTAGGATGCTCTGCAGCTGCTGTGATAATTGTAGATACTAATTTTGTACTCTGTATAATAGTTTTATAAAATGTCTGCAATCACTACACCAATCAGCTGGTCTTGGGGATTGATTACTTTATTAGACGTTCAGTAAAACAGAGCTATTTGAATATTTCGCTAATATACAGGGTTTTTATACCATTAGCTATAAAAACAAAAAATGCATCACAAAACTTTGATGGGACTCGCTGCTTTACAATTTTCTGCATTCAATTGTTTTTTCCACATCACACTGTTTTATCGGTGCAGCCGTCTTAGTTTTTTTATTATTGAAACTGATACTTTTTCATCGTTTCTTATTCCTTCCTTCATTTTTTTACGGATTAATAAAAAACTCATTGCATCGATTGAAAATTTTTATTTGTAATTACTGGATATTAATTTTTTAAAATTTACAATTTACTACCGTGACAGTTTTGTGAAAGTTAGAACAGTCGAAGAAATGTAATTGTTTTTTCTTATTTCCAGGTAGTCAACGCCTACTTGGTTCATTTCTGTAGCGAAAAATTCCTGCAGTTACCTTGCTTGATTTGTTTGTAAATTTCTAAAGAGAATTAAACAAGAAATCAGAATTAATAAAAAAATCTGCCAGTGTCATTTAAAAAATTCAAGATGGCTGCGCCGACAAAACAGTGTGCAATAATGAAAAACAATTGAATGTGCAGAACTGTAGAGCAGTGGGTCTGATTATACATTCTTGTAGTAAACTTTTTTGGTATTGCTAATGGTATCCAAAAAATATAGAAATATCGCTAGTGTTGCCTCACCCTATATACAGGGTGACTCATAACTGGTTGAACAAAATGAACAGGCGTTTTCAGCATATGTTCTAGTTGAAAACTACGAAATAAAATTTTTGCTGATTAGGTTTTGTTTCCGAGTTATTACAACTCAAAGTTTCCGGTTACGATTTTAATGTTTAACTTTAATAATACCAGGCCATGATTTTTTGACAAAGTTGAAGTTGACATTTAATAAACTTTGTAAGTCACATAAATCATGGCCTGGTATTATTAAAGTTAAAAATTAAAATCGTAACCGGAAACTTTTAGGTCTAATAACTCGGAACCAAAAGTCGATGGGCAAAAATTTTATTTCGTATTTTTTAACCAGGACATGATGCTGAAAACGCCTGTTCATTTTGTTCAACCAGTTATGAATCACCCTGTATATAACAAAAGACAAAAGTGTGAGCACAAAAATTCCCCCTTCCTTTCTAACTTTGGAATGCCCCAAAATGTTTCAGTCTTATTTTAAAATAGTAAACTACACTAATCGTTGATGTTTTTAAGCCATTAGTAAACTTAGATGTTCTTATTTTAGAGACAGAAACATCAAATCTGTTTGTTGTTCTTTAAAATAATTAGAGCAGTGCAAATAATGCATATGTTGGTCTTTTTTTGTTTGTTTGCAAATGTAGTTATGAATCACGTTGTTTTTATTTTAAAAGCAATATTAAACTGGTACTGGTACTGCACTTGCGCAGTGGCTGCCGCTAACTTGGGCAGAGGGTTGCCAGGTCACAAAAAGAGAGCGTATCAGCCGTCAACAATTATCGTACAAAATATCGTTTTTAGAAAAACTTATCGTATTATAAAATTAAGGCCTTTTTCTCTTTATTATTCGTTTTTTTTTTGTTATTTTTATCATGATTTTCATGCCTGGAATATTTACGTATTTATCTAAAACAAAATTAATAATTATTTTGACAATACTTCGAAAATGTACTAGTCGACTCACCTTTAACACACGAAAGAAATATATTTATATAAACAAAAAACAACAAATACATTTACTAAATAAGTACTAAATACTTATATTATGTCCTCAAAGATAATATCTGCAATTTCGGTTTCCTGTTGGATTTCTTTCACCGGATCAAGGTTGGCAGTTGTCTTGCTTCTTAACATTTTGTCACTAGGTTTAAAACTATAACAGTTTTTTTTTCTAAACGGATATGCTGGGAAGATAACATCAGTCCGTTTATTGTTTCTGTTGCCAAATAATGTTTCTCCATAATAATCGAACTAATACAGAACGTGACCAGCGGTAACTAAAACGTAGTCAATTGAAATATGAAGTTGAAGCATTCCGTAAATGTAAAACTATATATACAGTCTGTTCTACAAAAAAGACCCCGCCTTCTAGCAACTTTATTATTTATTTTAGACCCAATAAACCCTATATCAAATCAAATGACACATAAAAACCTACATTTTAACACAATCAACAAATTTTTATCTTCAATTGTTTCAGAGTGGTGACGTCACATGCAATTTTTTTAAATGACACTATATATTTTTTTATATTTTCTGGTAGAGGTTTTTTTTTCTCTTTTCAACAATATAAATATTTCATTCACTTGCATAAAAAAATGTTCGTGAAAAATTACAAAAACTTTTTCACAGTGGGAGGCCATGATACAAAACTATAGACAAAAGTGTAACTCAGAAAAACAAAACAAATAGTAGACAAACGCTTTAACTATCAGATTTCAGAATAATCTAAAGTGTTTATTGTTTTGCTTTTCTGAGTTACACTTTTGTTTATAGTTTTGTATCGTGGCCTCCCACCCATAAAAAAGTTTTTAATTTTTCTCGAAAATTTTCTTATGTAAGGGCATAAAATATTTATATCGTACATATTTTTACTTTTTCTTTGCCTTTATCCAAATTATCGTACAAAATGCCATTATCGTACATCGTATATTTTCTAAAATTATCGAACGAAAACGATAATTATTGTACACCTGGCACAGTGTTGCCAGATGTACTATAATTACCGTTTTTGTACGATAATTTTACCAGTCGAACGATGTACGATAGCACATGTACGATAATGGCAACATGTACGATAATTTGCTATTATTGAAAATTCTCACAAATTTGGTAGATGAGTACTAATATTGCGTATCATCAATATGACGGTTACGTGCAGATATTTTTGCTGAACCGGTATTAACCACAAGGTGCTGAAATTTAATTCGGTGCTTTTATTATTTATAATAATAAGATGATTACATACATCACCGACTTTCCACATGCCCACTTTCGACTTGCATCTTTCAGAAAAAATGCATCCCGCAGGCATTTTCGATTAGCGGTTTAATTATTAGCACTTATCGGATTTATTTCAGAATTATTTCATTCTTGTAGTTATATTTATTGTTATATACCATCCAAAATATTATAACAGGATAAAATGTACGATAATTTTTACTGCTGTCGTACGATAATAATGTTTATTCGATCTGGCAACACTGCTTGGGAACTTGAAACTTCAACAGTAACATATCTGTGTGAGCGACATGAATCATTATTGTAGATAGTAATATTTAAATTTGAAGTCAGTCTAATTAATGGTGGATTTATGTTGCACACTATATCATTTTGAATTTAATATAGTGAGGTTAGGATGTTAAAATTATCGCAAGTTATTATTTTGTATCTACTGTATTAATTTCTTATCTGCACTAAAACATTACAATTTTTATCATATCTTTTTAGTCGTGTCGAAACGTTACTTGGCATGAAACGTGCGTTCAATTCAAAAGTTAAAGTAAAAACCAAAATGAGTTCCGAGGTCGACATTGGAGATGGTATAACCACGATAATTTCTGCAAATATTTCCAAAAAATATACAGGGAACATAATCATTGAGAACCTCGAAGGTAAATTTCACATGGCTGTACGTTCTGAGGGCGAGACGATAATTATTCTTCCGTGTGACCAAATCCAAAGCTACAGTATAATAAAAACCACAGTTAATTTACAGTTTCGAGAAGGTTATTACATACAGAAGTGCGTTTTAGAATTCCATAACGAAGAGCAGGTTCAAATGTTCATATCCAAACTGCCACCAATTAAAAGACCTGAAGACAATGTCACTGAAGTGTAAGAACGACCAAACAGTAGTTTAAACTCGGTTTTTTATGACATTTTATTTGGCAGATTATCTGATAGTGACTTAACGATTTTGACAACGAAAAAACTATTGGAATGAACAATTCGTTCGACTCGACTAACCTATAAGAACATAAATTAAATGTATTTATTTAGTTTCATATATTAATAAATTCTTTATTTTTGCATTGACATCTGTTTGTTTTATCTCTGTGGTTGTTATTATTAAATAATTCCTTTCTAAACTCTAAATCGAAAAATAATTAGCTGGTAATGAAATAACTGGTATGCAAAGCAATAGTCCTTTTGTGGGACACTTTAGTGAACTGTGTGTTCTCCATTTAGTTAGTTAATTTTTTAATTCAAACAGGCCGCAGTGCTTTGAAATTTTAACTTTTTTATCTACGACCGCATAAAATTGACTTCTAGTTGGCAAATTTAAGTTTGTAAAACGACAGTTTAATAACATGTTTCATTAATTTATGTCGTCAGTAGCAACGTGTTTTAAAAGTTTTAAGCATTCTAAATTACGACGGGTTGCTCACTCGCGTTTTAACTCTGCCCCGCTCTTGACTAAAGACTAGCTTTACACACTTGTATCGTAAATTACTATAATTATGACTTATTTTAATATTTATAAAATTTATTGATTTTTTAATTATTGTATTAGTTTATCACTATCATGGTTGTTTGCTACTACAATTACGATCTGTTCTAAACAGACCCGTATTGTAGTTATTTGAGCTATCAAATTTAATTCGTCCTTTATGGACCAATCAGTATACGTTTTTAATAGTTTTTCGATAATACTGGTAAATAGGTATTACAAAAAATGTGACATCGTGTTGCAGAAAAATTCCCACCTTTCTTTTTAAATAGTAAGCTGTAAGCGTAGTAAATAAATTAAAAGTCTCTAAGGTTGGAACTAGTACTTTATTTAGTCAAAATTAGAGTATTTTGACCATAACATGGCCGTAGCAGTTAGAATCTCAAAGTACATTGTAGTCTGCCCATAGATACATAGTATTTTTGCTAGTTTAGAAAAAGGTTTACTTTTTATTAATTAGTAAATTTGGCATGACACCACTCAAACGACATGTTAGATTTTCAATAACAGCCGAGAACAGACAAATACATATACCATGAAGTCTAACATGTTTACACTATCATATAAGGTAAGCGATAAACCCATCGACACAAAATAATACAGGAGGGTACAAATGCTGTTAATGAATTTCCGTTAATAATGTGAGAACCATCATACCAAAAATGTAAAAGATGTAATTGTATTTAACATTTATTAAGAGAAGAGCTTAATAAAGTTCTGGTTCGTGAGTGACACTTGTACTTTAGGAACTATTTATTTATAATTTAATCTCAAATATGCCATCTTCCATTCTCAGAGACTGTAACATCATGGATATGGTGAAATAGATTTTAAGTTTACTACGAAGTTGTTTGTTAATAGGTAAACAATAGAATATTTACTAATATGCCAGTTGTAGACTGTATAACAAAGCACATATCTGTTCACAAAACTCATTCCGAACTGAATTTTTGTTGCATCGGGAAGATAATAACTATAGTTACTTTTATTTTTGTGGCGGTAATGCAAATTCCTTTTTTCAAGTTTGGATCGAATATTTAAATGTGCAAAATGTTTTGATACGTTCCAACATTATCGCTTATTTGCCATGTAACGTGTTCAAATAAAAAGTAGCCCAACCTGTTACAGTTACTACTAAATGTTCTTGTACTATAAAAACATGATCATTTTAAACGAGTTTTGTGAACAGATAACATTTACTGCCCCGAATCTTGTAGTCCCAGAATACATGTATTTTAGTTGTTTAAGTTTTTGTAAAGACACTGAGCAATAATGTAACTTTTGTACTTAGCTGTGCCAAAATAATACTTGTAAATAAAAGCTTTAATTTGAAAATCTTTATTAAAAGACACTACAAGAGAAACCGAATAAACTTATACACTATATTCTCACCTACATAGTTGTAAGTAAACATCTCTTACAAATACACAAACCGTAACATTTACTTCGTAATCTTAAAATAGCTTATAAAAAAGAAACGTGTATCCAAAGAATTCAAGTCTGTTCACCTAAATAGCGAGTTACAGTTAGTACACGACTATGGGACATTAACCCAGATCAGGCTGGCTCATGGCTCGCGCCTGGGCTCGCACGCGCTTCTCGTACTCCAAACGGTTTTGGCTGCAACAACGAACTCCATTAGTACACAAAGAACAACAAATAGCGAAACGTACCAGTAGATGGTGTAAGCTTCCGCTTGCGCAGGGTCCTTTACGTTAGGCTCGTTCAGCAAGTCTTGAATTCCCAGGAGTATCTGTTTGATGGTTATAGCTGGACGCCAATCTTTTTCTTCGTCTAGCAAAGACAGACAAACCGTACCGGAAGGATAGACGTTAGGGTGGAAGAGAGGGGGTTCGAATTTGCACTTGGGAGGACTGCTAGGATAGTCGTCTTTGAAGATCATTCGCAGTTTGTAATTACCTCCCTCCCATGGAGTCTAAAAGTGTAAAAACGTAAGTTTTTTGTGCCAATAGCGTAAAAATACACATACCCCCTTTTTGCCGGGAATAGAGCACTCCCAATTCATGAGATTAAGGGTTCCATCTGGATTTTTTGATGGTCTAGCTACAAATCCCTACATAAAAAAACTGTGTTAAGGTGATAGTTGAAGGCTCTACATTGGGAGCAAGGCCAATTTGATTTATTAGAGAAGTGAGGTTAGTTTGCTTCAAATGTAAATACCAGATTTTTAGTTTAGATAATTATTAAAAGCACTTACGAATGGATGTTCTTTTCTCCACGCTTTGCGTTCCTCGGCAAGCCTGGCTGAAGCAATGCCCGACATTCTACGGAAAAAAGCGTTGGTTTTAGCTAGCATTTTGAAAATGCACGCTGTAATAAATTACTGCTTTCTACGCTACATTACCTGTTTAACAAATTTGGACGAAGAAATATAAAGCAGCGTCACTTTTGGCGGGATTGAAGCCCCTGACTTACACCAACAGCCAACATCCAACCTATCCCTCCGATAGGAAATCGACACAATCAGGGTTGCCAGACGTTGCAAAAGTTTTTCACCACACAACGCTACCTGAAATTCACCACTTTTCTTGGCAGTTGCAAGTGCCGGTGAAGACGAGGATACCATTGAAACTAAAGTTTGTTTAAGTGGATAATTTTTCATCTGATTCACATGTTTCTTGCTTTTCATGTGTTTTAACAATTCTGCTTTTCCACACATATTCCTGAGCACAACATTTACAAAAGAAGTGTGTGACCCCCTTTTTACTTGGATGTAACCACAACTTAAATTGATATTGTTGTCCCCACGCGCACTGATATTTATGAATACATTTTCTTTTTTAATTTTTCTCTTTTGTGATTTATTATGTTCATATTCCGAACCTGATTTAGATCCTGAATTACTCATTTTTACATAGAATTTAAGAGTATCTACACAGAGTACAGAAATTCACTCACATCACAAAAACGCGAAGAGACCGGTTATGATCTTTAGAAGTGCGTACAGTAAGCAGTGAGTAAGTAGCCTATTTAATTTTAATAATGAGGATATGCTAAATGCAAATACGACAACTAGAATTATATAAACTACAATTTGGTAGGGTATTCCCTGAGTTGGTGCATATCAGCAGTAAATAATCTCTCACCATTAACATTTCATTATTCAAACCGTGCCCAAAGAATAAGCAAACGTTGATTTGCTTCCCGTATAAACATCCTGACATGATTATATTTCAGCAGGTATTTTCAAAATAATGCTGCGATCGCATATTTGCAACATTGACCTTACTGTGTCGGAATACGAAAATTAAAAAATGCTTGTATTATCAATATTCACCACTTTTCCCTGTATTTTACTGTAAAATCACCACTTCACCACTGGGTCAACATTTTAAGCTATTTTCACCATAATTGGTGAAATTTCACCACTAATGGCAACCCTGGACACAATTGCTAGATTTTTGACAGCAGCCAGCAGGTCACCGTCACAGTGCGCATGAGCACAAAGAAAACACGTTCACAACGAATCAAGGTGATCCGGAAGTATTTTTTGTGATGGATTCAAATATGTGCAGGAAATTGCAAACAATTTCTGTAGGAAACTATTTTATAACGTGAATTTTTCGTGATAAATGTGTACTAAATTTAGCTCAGCATACGCTAGTAAACTTTTAGAAGGTGTTCTTTGTGAACCTGTCCTACAATTCGTGACTATGTTCATTCTCAGTCCATCTAACGGTCAATAGTTACAATCAACCAAAGGGCACGTTCCGTAATTAGGTATAATTTACATGCAATCATTAGGGTTGCCAACACTTCATTTTTACCCGACGATTTCGGGTTTGGCTATTATTCTGTGGGCTTCGGGTTTTCAAAAAAAAACCTCGCGTTAACTAAAGGTTCATATACACACATGGATTTCAACATTTTTAAATTCCTATTTAAAAGCTCCAGAACAGAAGTTGTTGGTAGAAAGTGAAAAAAGTATTCTGTAGAAAATAAGTATTTTTTAAAATTTATTTCTTACTAGTCTCCTTAACACGTTGACTGCCCATGACACCACTATTGAGTCACGACAGCTTCCTACGCAACAAACATTGAAGGTTTTCCTAAAAAATCTTAAGCTTGTGGCTACACATTGGCGACAATCAAACCATATACCCACTACCTTCTTTTATACTGCTGGCTACCCATATTCACCCTGAGTGAAACGCGTAGGCAACAAAGAGATATTTGACTACACCACTACACGGTACAGTAGTGTGTAGTAAATGCGCAGGGGCGCGAAATAGTTATTAACGTCATTAGGCCGACATTTAGCAAATAAAGGAAGCGTTTGAATTTTGTAATCCGAGATTTATAATCAACCAAGTCCGTTATTTGCGTATCGACCGTGTGTCGTTAAAGATTTTTCGCAGCAAAAATTTATACATTTTGAGAACAATTTATTAAACATACTTAATTGGGAATAAAATAACAAAAATCAACATTTTCATTACAGCACTTTTAAGTAAGGTTGTCCGGCAAAAATAAAGATCTCTCTGACGGGGGATGGGAAATCATTGATTATTAAAAGTATGATCACCGATCGTAATCATGATAATCCAACAATGTGAGTAGAAAATATACATTGCAGAAGTTGTTTCTTTCTATATTTTATTATTTAGGGAAGTATTTAAGCAGCTACTCAACAAAGAAAGCTCTCCGATGAAAATAAAAAAACGGTTTTGACCATGATGAAATTAAAGGTTAATGAAAAACTATTGCAAGCAGAGTTAGTGAAAAAAAACAAGAAATTCGATATTACTGCGGGATTTGTCAAATATTCTTAAGCCATCAGCAAAACAACCTCCAAGAAATCATATCGCGTATGAAAGAAAAGCACGACTGTTCAGTTGAAGAGAATACATTCAAAAGCATATTTTTTAAGATCCAAGCATGAAACAGTCGTTTTCTTTATTTCCTGAAATGCTTTTTATGGACGGAACATACAAATTACTAAATATCCGATGTCCTGTGTATTAGTGATGGGAAGTTTCGATAATTTTGCGGACTCGTTCATTCCAATCCCATTCCGCAAGTGGATCGAGTCCATCGGATTCGATCCTCGGATCGACATCGAAATTGAATGTGCATTTCAGACACCGGGGTCCTCGGTCATTCCGGACCCGGAACGAACAACGGGAGTATCTTTGTTTTGTTGAGTGGTCACGCAGTCGGTAATTCAGTATGTTTATATGTCTCAAACATCAATTGGGCACATACAAAGCCGCCAAAAGCCATAAATCACTGATAACTGATAAAAAAGCATGCAACTTCGGCCGTATCATTCGTCGCCTGTCGAAGTCGAGCCTCTATAAAACGAACACCATCATCATTTGCTGTTCCCCATGAACACATTGTATTGTACGCGTATTCTGTATTGAAATGGATTGAATAACGGAATGCCAAAGGAATGAATGTCCGCGAGAATTGACGCCTCGCGACCTTTTCGTTCCTCGGAACGAATCCGGACCGAAACTTGGACTCGATCCAAATCGATCCTGCCCCGGATTCGATCCTTTGTATCGAATCCGACCGGATCGACACATCGCTACTGTGTATATAATGGCAGTTGAAAATTCTTTTGGCACAACAGAAGTGTTGTAAAACCATGGGTCCCATGTTACTACGATGTGTAGCATGTAAAAGATCCCTTGCTAGGGTTGGAACTCCTTAGTCTCGGAAAAATTCTAAGTAGGACTTTGACCATATGACCCAAGCAGTCGGTGTCTAAGGTACCTGGTACTCTGCATGCCTAGACTTTGTCCATTAACAAACAACCAAACAAACAAACAAAGTTAAATAGTATTAGTAACGGCGTGTTATCAGAGTCGCTTATGGAACAAAATTACGTTTGGAAATACTGAAATGTATTGTTGGTGACACTGTAAGTCTATGTCAAATTCAATGTTACTAGGCTAGGTTTTGTGTCAGTTTTGACACAGATTGACGCATAACCTAACCTGCTAACCTCGAATTTGACATAGACTTACAGTGTCACCAACTATACAATTCAGTATTGCCAATGTTAAAATGTTGCTGTTCTGTTATTTCTTAACGGCCTAGGCTGTTAAGTGTATAACAACCATGGCTGTTATGGGGAACTTTTCAGTCAGGTTGACACTGTTGACAGTTCTGTTATTGACAAATATCAAGTAGGTGTTATGAAAAAGATTTTTTCCTGAAATCGTCAAGAAAGCATGCCATGTCAAGACTCAGTTTGATCTTGAAAGTGTCATTTTGCAAGACTAGTCACTTTTCAGATTTTTGCAAGACTAGTCATTTTTACTTTACATTACCTAGGTGACCGGTTACCTTCACCATGCGCTTTGATGCGATAGGAGTGATAGGACTCTATTTTTAAACATGTCGAAGAGAAAACAAAATCCTTCAGCTTCCTTCAAAACTTTATTTGCATAAGGTTCGGTAAAGCCTAGCATACACAATATTAAATAGCTTTGGCGGTGTTGTTGTTTGTTAAGACGCTATCACTGTAAAAAAAAAAGTCAAACGTTTTGCTGGTGTAAGGTTTTAAGCGAGCGCCGCGCCGTTGAAACATGACTAGCGAGCTCTGCGCTTGGTGCCCTCTCTTGACGACGGCTGGAACCGTGGAGCGGTGTAGATGTGTTACAAAGAGGGATTTCAGAAAAAATGTAATATATTACACAGCATGAAAGTGTCTATGCTTGACTCGGAGGCTTTGAAGAAGTACTCGGACGCTTCGCTTCCTCGTATTCTTCAACAAGCCTCCTCATCCGCAAAGTATCACTTTCATGCCTTGTAATGTAATATACTATTACATTCAGTGAACAAAAAACAGTAACTTTGACAACCGATTTAGGTAATGTAAATGTCACCATTTTTTATCAGTTTTCGAAAAATAGTATATTACTCAACAAGTTGAGAAAAGTGATTTTTTACTGAACAAGTGTGGTGTGTTTGAGTAAGGGCGTTAGCGAGTACTTAAACGGCCATACGAGTTCAGTAAAACCACTTTTCTAACGTGTTGAGTATACTATTTTATCGCATACCATAAGAAATGTGAAATATTAAATTTTTACATACAAGTAACACTAAATATCAAAACATAACCAAGATTAGCATAACTCATTCCTATGGCTGTACTAAAGCACAATAAGCAGCTTCAGTTGATGTTATGCGTTTGGCAGTACTGAAGTGTGTTGTTGGTGACACTGTAAGTCTATGTCAAATTCAACGTTAGCAGGTTAGGTTTTGCGTCAATCTGTGTCAAAACTGGCACACAACCTAAACTACAAACCTCGAATTTGACATAGACTTACAGTGTCACCAACAACATACTTCAGTATTGCCAAACGTAAAACGAATCGCTGTTGCTATGCAAAAAGTGTTGCTAATGAGAAAAGTACCACATTTCTTTACGATTTTCAATGAAGTAGTACATTTCCAAATGAAATGCGATACATATATTTTGTTGCTCATTCTATCTAGTAGTTTCCTATCAAATTATTATCGGTTTCATAATCGGTTTTTATTAAATGTTTATTTACCTCCATCTCTACCTAATACCATTTTAGAAATTAGAGTGCAAAAGTGTATGAAAGTAGGTCGGGAGTCTAACGAATAATTAGCAGTCCCAGACCATAGGACATGTACTGCGCAAACGCGTGATAAAACTCCGCCCGTACGGGACTACAATTTTTATTTTCGGGTCCCACGTACGGGACTATATCCACGTCCTTTAGGAAATTGTTTATTTTCTTCGCTCCTGAAACGATGTAAGTTTTTTTCGTAGCCTTCTATTTTTGTTCAAAAACTATTTCTTAGGTGTTATTGTCTTACTTGCTGTTGCAAAATTAAACAAAGATATGAAACACGTGCCACAATCTATTGCGCAATATTACACAAACACAATAAAATATATAGCCAGCGCTACCGTCACGCATGCGTAGTGTTGGCTGTTCAAGACTATGTTCGAGAACCTCATTTAATTATACTGGGGCGTCGAACATCCGACTACATCCAAATTGAAAAATTAAGTTTTATTGAAAAATAATTATCTAAAACACATTTTCAAAGAAAATCGTACGACACTCATTAATGGCCAATAGAAAAATTAGTTCACGAGCCGTATCCAAGACAACAACAAAATTTCTTGGAAATTTTTTGTAGGTAGACATTACTTCTTTTTAGGGTTTGTGTCGTTACGATTTTCTTACCGAATCTGCATTCGAGCATTAATTCATATCCGCAAATTATTTTTCGTGCATGCAACAACGTCCTAATTTACCCTCGCGTACCGCTCGGGCAAATTAATACGACGTTGTTGAAACGCACTCAAAAAAAAATTCCGGAAAGAATTAATGCTCTTATGAGATTATATGTGATAATTAATCTTATAAATTGTAGACCAATCATATTTTAAGAATGGGTTACTTGCACCAATCGCAAGTTCTAACAGAATTCTTACACTGAAGAAAAACACGATGCTTTGCTTGCCGCTACGTCATTGATTGGCATTTTAACAAATGTAAAATTTGACGTATTAACTTGACGTTTCTCCATAATTTACTCGTTTAACTCTACAATCAAAGACCATTCTTGTCTAGCAAGATTTTATTTTTTATTCGCTATGAGTGTTAAGAGGCAATTAAACTCCGTTTAAACGCTTTGGAAAAGAACCCTCACATTACGTGCTCATGCCTTTTCGTTAATTTGTTCTTGTTTAATTTAAGTAACCAATGTTTATAACATTATAATCTTTCCAACACGTCAGTTTTGACACAGACTGACGCAAAACCTAACCTGTTAACCTCGAATTTGACATAAACTAACAGTGCCACCAACATAAATAAATGGCACCAAAATAATGACCGTTAATAAACGTTCGATCATTTATAAAGGCACTGTATATACCGCGTGAGCATTTTCAATCTGGAATATAACAATTCACAAAAAAGGGGCAAATTATTAAATTTAAATGCATTTTAATTACAAACTAAAGATTAAAAACAAATTGAACTTCCCCTAAAAACTATAGTAAAAATTAAATATCCCTCCAACAGTACCCTAGCCTATTATGAAATCCATTAATCACATTCGTTAGTGTTGCAGCTCTAATACCCGCACATTCTTCGAAAATTGCATTCCTCAAAGAATCAATATTTGGGTGCCGTGTTTGATACATTTTGCTTTTCAGATGGCCCCAGAGAAAAAAATCACAGGGCGCTACATGAGGAGATCTGGCGGGTCAGTTAAATATTCCACCACGACCAATCCAGTGATTTGGAAAGTTTTGGTTTAAATACATTGCATTCTCTTGCAATGGCCCTAACATTGGATCGTGGGTTTGCATTAATCATCTTTATAACATTTTCTTCTACTGCAGCATTTCTAGTTCGCGTACTACTTACTATAATTTTTGCAAGTTAGTAAATAAGATGTAAATAATATTAAATATATTTAGGTCCAATCTACTTTCGGGTGCTACACTTCCTCTATTTTCAAATTTTGTTGTAAAACGATGTATCGTTGACGTGGACGAGATAGGGTTGTTCGGATACCTAACAGAAAATAAATCACGCACATTCCTTATGCTTATTCCAGTGTAAAACGTTTTTACTATGAACTCTTTCTTCAACGGTGAAATTGAAATTCATTTTGCAACTGAAGTTTGACAACTTAGAACAATAGACAAATTTAAAGTAAAAGATAGTCATATTTATATAATTAATTATATTATATGTTCCGGATTGAAAATGCTCACCCGGTATATCTGCACTTCCACGAATATTACGGGGCCTAGCTTCGTATCAGCAGTATAGAAGGTAGTCGCGTGCCTTGATGTATGTCAAATTTGTAGCAGAGGAGAGCGTGGACACAATTGTGAAATAAACAAAGACGTAGATATGGTAATCTTTTTCTAGCATTGCAAGGAAGGTAGACTAGTATCAACGGTGTATATCTGTTACTATCTGGAGGACATTGGTATTACATAAGGGTGGGGGGGAGCATAAATTTATTTATTTTATATTATATAAATGGATCAATAAAAACTGTATATTTCAATAATGGAGTGCAACGCCCCGTTTAATTTCGTTTCAATAGCGCTTTCTAGCAATTGGCATCTACTTTCGGACCACCTTATATTTAAATAATATAGCAAAGGAACTCAGGTTTATCGCCTGATATTAGAGATAAGACACTGCTAGCTTTTCCTGTCGAGGCACGTTCGTTGTGCTTTCATTCATAAGTAGGCCCGTTTGAAAACAGTCGAATCGCTCGATTATTGATTTTTCACGAAGCCCGCTTTGCGGATCTAAATTCATGGAGTAGCCTGAAACCGCTCTTGTTTTAAACAAACCAAAACCGCCAACGCGGTGTTTCTCCGCAAACAGCTTGGTAAGCATGCTCATCTAGTTAATCTTTGCATACTAATTTCCAGGGCTGTAGAGTCGGAGTCAGGAGTCGGAGTCGAGGAGTCGAAACTTTTTGGGTGGAGTCGGAGTTGGAGTCGGAATCGATATAAATTACCCGGTTTCGACTCCCACTTTATAATTTTTTTTTTTGTAAAAACTCTGTAAACTGAAAACTATTTGAACGACTTTATTACTGACTATTTGAAGACTCAGACTCAAGGGTTGATAAAAATCATGATTTTTTGAAAAAGTGCAAAAATCGATTTTTGATTATTTAAATCTGATTTTTAATTGAAATTAAACATTTTTCTATTTTTTATTTTTCTTTATTTATGATAGTTTATGATAATGCACGGCCACTATAAAATTAAATAATGTGTGTTCTAGAATAAGTGTTGTCACCGCTTATAAATTTAAATTCCTACCAAACTATTTAAAAATTCCAACCTTTTCCTTATATAGCGAAAAACCGGTTTTTCTATATTTTACCTGTAACTTTTTTATTTAATTGAAAATAAAACAAGGAACACGTATTACAATAATTGCTTACTTTTATAGTTTACTTTATTTTTCATTTGGGTTTCACTTTCAATAAACTATGATTTTAGATTTTACCTCTACTTAAAAGTGTTTTATTTTTGTTCTTAATTTTAAACACTCGCATCATAACTTTCCATTACCTTGTTATTGTTAATTTATGATTCTAAATAGCAAATATTATAATCAATCACATTCAGCAAAACTTGCGAAAAGTTTCTCAGGTATATGAAAAGGTATGAGGAGGTGAGGGTTATCAATATTCTAGTACTGTTGGAGTCGGAGTCGGATTCAACCTATTAAATCAAGAGTCGGATTATTTTTACCGACTCCACAGCCCTGCTAATTTCGATATTTAGATCGGATCCCCTGCGGCTTCCATAAACGAAAACCGCCCGCGGCGTTGTTCTCTGCACAAACGGCCGTGAACAGCTTTGGTAAGAATGCCTCTTCTAGTTCAATTTCGAATACTAATTTCAATATTTAGGCCGTCTACCATGCGGTCTCCTTAAGGGTTATTCTACAGTTGCTAAAGAATAACAGGGCCTCCCGTTTTTCGCTTCTACCTGCAAGCTGGCCAAAAATTCCAGAATATCTAGACCGCCTTCAGCCGCAGTTAGCTACTCTCTTGAAGCAATCTATAAAGACACGTGGAGCTTAGGCTATAAAAAGTAACAAAGAAGCTAAAAATGGTAAACCCGATTAACCTAGACGAAGAAGACCAAATTGGACAGCTGTTCCCGAAGCATGAAAGAATAATATGGCATGTACCGACCGACAGTCCATATCGATAAAATTCCTGAATTTAAAGAAGACCTAATCGAAGCGGTTAACAAACAAAAACCCAAGAAAGCACCGGGGCCCGAAACCGTTTAGTTTCACTCTTTCCAACACTTTTAAGTTTAGTACTGGATCGTAATAACAGTTCCATAAGGTGAGTCCTAGGACTGAACGTTACGGCACTCCACTTGTTACTTCATGTCCTCTTCCTTTATCGTCAATCCGGGTACTTACACTGAAATACGCCTGTATCATTCTTTTTAGGTAGTTAGGTGTCTCCCTTTTTATTAGTTGTTGAATTGCAGTCTTCCAAATTACAGAATTGAAGGTATTCTCTACGTCAAATGTTACCATCAGTACAAAGTTTTTAGTTTTAACGGATCCAGCGTCTGCTGTTCTACCTTCGTTGACTATGTTGAGTAGAGCTTGCATCGTAGACCTCTCCTTCCTGAAATCATATTGGTTGGTAGCCAGTTGTTCTCCATCTTCAAATACTTGGTTTAGCCTTGCTAATAGCAGTGACTAAAAGCTTCCCCAGCGTGTTTATCAGGCACAATGGTCCATGGGCGTAGCCAGGGAGGTCCAGGGGTGAGCAGTTGCCCACCCCTAAACATTTATAAAGAGCAAAAGGCAGTTGATTTATAATCATTATTGCAATTCACAATCTACAACAATTAAAAAAAATAAGCTACGATCTGCAACAGATTTGCGGAAACTGATGATGTTTCAACTTATAATTTTTGTAATTTGTAAAAATTTTTAAAAAACTATAATAATAGTAGTAGTTGATTGGGTAATTAAATTTATGCCCCACTCTAACTGGAATCCTTGCTACGCCCTTGCAATGGTCTGAAAATTTTTTCCTATCTCCTGGTTTTGATGGTTTATCTATTAGTACCAGTCTTGCTTCTTTCCATTCTTCTGGGGATTTTCTCTTTTTTATCAACTGGTTAATGACCCTTGTACAATACTCGGATATCGTGTTGACTGTGGCTTTCAATATTTCACTTGTGATCCCATCGGGCCCCGGTGCTTTCTCGGTTTTTTTTTGTTAACCGATTCGATTAGGTCGTCTTCTTTAAATTCAGGGATTTCATCGATATGGACTGTCGGTGCATGCCATATTATTCTTTCATGCTTCGGGAACAGCTTTCCAATTTGGTCTTCTTCGTCTAGTTTAATCGGGTTTACCATTTTTAGCTTCTTTGTTACTATTTTATAGCCTAAGCCCCAGGTGTCGTTGTCGATTTCTTGTATAAGCTCCTTCCATTTGCTTTCAGGATGTTTTTATTTAGAATCTGCTTTAATTCTGTGTATTTCTGATAAATTACTCTTTTTTGTTCGGTTTCATGTCCCCTGCTAATTTTTCTGGAAGGTTCGCTTTTCTCTCTAACGCATTCCTTTCTCAGTGCTTCCAGATTTTCATTCCACCAGTACACAGGTTTTCGTCTATTGTCTGTTTGTTTCTTTTTGAATACTCTGTCACAGGTTTCGACTATTGTTTTGTGCAAGAGTCTATGATTGACTCCTGTGCCGCTTATGCTTTCGGCAATCTCTTCTTTATATCTTAGTAGGTCATCTTCGCTTGTTTTCCATCTCGTCAGTCCTGTATGTCCTCGAGGCGTCCGTATTTTGATTCTGGCCTATCGTGTAGGTTGTATATCTATGATCGCTTATATTTTCGATATCTTCCCTTACTCGCCAGTTGTCGATAGAATTTGCGGCGTTTGTTTTTGCTCGAGTGATATCTAGGTATGAACTGAATCCACCTCAGCTAAAGGTTGGGCAACTCCCTTCATTAATTATTTGTAGGTCATCTGCCGTTCCCTACCTCTTTCGTTTTTTCTGTTACTTCCCCAGTATTTTGAGGCTTCATTAAAATCCCCGCCTATAATAATGTAGTCCTTTTTTCCTCATTTCTCTTCCGAGTTCTAGAAGTTCTAACGTCTAGTCGTCTATATCTTAGTTTGGCGATAAGTATATGATACATATTTTGAGGTCGTGTTAGCACAATTTCTCGAATCTAGTGCTTGCCGCATTTTTGAGCCCAAATATTTATTTATTAACGGGAAGCACCAATTGAATTAATACATAAAAACAAAACGAGTAATAGTATAAAGCACCCTAATAACAGAATAAACTAAAAACTCAAAATTATCTGCATACACAAAATAATAATGCAAGACAAACATATAGAGTAATAGTACAAAGCACCCTAATAACAGAATAACTAAAACTTAATAACTAAAACTTCTCTGCATACATAAAATATTATTGCAAGACTACCCTAAGTGAAGTTTTAAATATATTTTTGGTTACAAGAAAGAAATTATGCTATTACAAACATTATTAGCGCTATGACATAACATAGAAATAGGAGAGTATTGTCCATAAGTGGTTCTATGAATAGGTATATGAAAAAGAATAGAATTTCTCATATTTCTAGGAGGAATGTGAAAATAAATCTGAGATAACAACTTAGGGCAATTTATATAACCATTTAATAATTTAAACAGAAAACATAAAGCAGAACAAGTCCTGCGCACTTCAAGAGTTCCTAAGTGAAGAAAACCTTCAATATGCGAGTATGAAAAATCGTTACTATTAACAATGGTACCCATTTTAAACGCTGCTAATCTTAAAAACTTTCTCTGCACTAATTCTATTCTATTAGAATACAAATTATAATAAGGATTCCACACAGGAGAGCAATATTCTAAGTGACTTCGAACTAAAGAACAATATAATAATTTTATTGTATTAACATTAGTAAAGTTCGTTGACGATCTTTTCAAAAAGCCCACCATCTTGAAAGCCTTATTAACAATACTGCCAATATGCAAACTGAAACTAAGCGTTGTATCAAAGATAACACCTAAATCCTTAACGCTAGTAACAGATTTTAGTGGGTTTGCACCCAAATGATAATCATACAAAACCGGATTCCTACATCTAAAGAAACGCGTAACATAGCACTTAGATAGGTATATAAGTAAACGATCAAGTACATATTGTAAATTATGTGTGTCAGACAGTGATTCGACTTTTACAAATACTTTCAAATCATCAGCAAATAGCAAAAAATAACAGTCACGAAAAACGTTAGTTATATCATTTATAAAGATATTAAAAAGAATGGGATCTAAGTGAGCCCCTTGAGGTACACCAGATGTCACATTTATTTCATATGAAACATAGTTTTTAATTTTTACCATTTGCTTTCTACTCATTAAGTAACTACCAATCCATCTGTGTAAGGAACCAGTAATGCCATAGGCTTTTAACTTAGCAACCAGTATTTGCAGATTAACTTTGGAGAAGTCCGTATAAACGGCATCTACCTGACAGCCTTTCTCCAAAACGTTCACTATGAAATTCTGATATAACAATAAATTAGTGCAAGTTGATTTACCCTCAGTAAATCCATGTTGTTCATCAATAATGAGGTGCTTAAACATGTTTGTTAATTTATCCGCAACAATACTTTCGAAAATTTTTGGTATTAAACTAATTATTGAAATAGGTTACGAATATCAGATTTGTTTCCAGATTTATAAACAGGGGTAATGTAACTTATTTTCCAACAATCAGGAAATTGTCCAGTTGATAATGAAAGGTTAAATAATGTGAAAAGCGGTCTAGCAACAATGAAAACAGTTTGCTTTAGAAAAATTGAAGGTATCCTGTCAGTACCAAGTCCCTTATAGTAACTTAACTTATCTATTTTTTCTACAATCTCAGACAACGTGATCCTAATGTTATAGCAATCAGTAGATTTATAAAAGTTATAATCAGGCACATGAACTTCATTAGTTGAATAAACTGCTGCAAAATTATTGGCAAATAAGTTCACAATATCAGTCCCATTATTAACATAATTGTCATCCAGATGCATCATACTAGGTAGACTATGATCTTTCTACTTCCTTTTACTATAAAGGAAGTATTGGATTCACCCCAAAAATTCGAAATTGAGTTTTCAACAGATCTTCACGTTTTAGAGTCCCCTGATCCCAAAAAACATATTTTTTTTCATTGGTCTGTGTGTCTGTCTGTGTGTCTGTCTGTCTGTGAACAGAATATCTCAAAAACGAAAAGAGGTATGGCATTGAAACTTCATATATAAGTTTTGTGTACTATGTAGATGAGACAGCAAGCTTTTGAAGAAAATCGCATAACCGGAAGTAGGTGTTTACTCTTGTGATTTTTCAGTTTTTTTCAATTTTTTCAAAAACGGCTCTAACGATTTTTTTTAACTTTACATTTTTCTTACATTTTTAATGTGTATTGATGTGAGATAGGTAATTTTCCAGTTGAATACTTCTAAAGTGGGTTTCTTTTGTTTTTTTTTCTATTTTTTTTATTAACTCCTATTTTAAATAAAACACCCGGTATATTATTACATTTTTGAATTCACCTTAAAATTCTAGAGAAAATTTGTCTCTTCAACTAACACTCGATTTTGTACCGTTTTTGTAGAATTTGTAATTTTTGAAAAGTTTTAACAAATGGTTAAAAATTAAAAATGAAATTTTTGACTAATTATAAGATCACTGTAAAAGGAAGTTGTGTGAGTGTATCACACCAGATTTTTTTATTTGAATTAATAAAATTCCAAAAAGATTTTATATTATCAGGAATTGAATTCTCAACTCTATTAATGTAATTCCTAAAACATTGATTCATTAGAATTTTACAATGCTTACGTATTTCTGAAAATGACATCTAGTCATTAAATGAATTAGAGGCTTTATATTTCTTGTGGGCTTCTTTTTACTTCCTTTTACTATAAAGGAAGTATTGGATTCACCCCAAAAATTCGAAATTGAGTTTTCAACAGATCTTCACGTTTTAGAGTCTCCTGATCCCAAAAAACATATTTTTTTTCATTGGTCTGTCTGTCTGTCTGTCTGTCTGTCTGTCTGTGAACAGAATATCTCAAAAACGAAAAGAGGTATGGCGTTGAAACTTCATATATAAGTTTTGTGTACTATGTAGATGAGACAGCAAGCTTTTGAAGAAAATCGCATAACCGGAAGTAGGTGTTTACTCTTGTGATTTTTCAGTTTTTTTCGATTTTTTCAAAAACGGCTCCAACGATTTTTTTTAAACTTTACATTTTTATTACATTTTGAATGTGTATTGATGTGAGATAGGTGATTTTCCAGTTGAATACTTCTAAAGTGGGTTTCTTTTGTTTTTTTTTCTATTTTTTTTATTAACTCCTATTTTAAATAAAACACCCGGTATATTATTACATTTTTGAATTCACCTTAAAATTCTAGAGAAAATTTGTCTCTTCAACTAACGCTCTATTTTGTACCGTTTTTGTAGTATTTGTAATTTTTGAAAATATTTGACAAATGGCTAAAAATTAAAAATGAAATTTTTGACTAATTATAAGAACACTGTAAAAGGAAGTTGTGTGAGTGTATCACACCAGATTTTTTAGCATGAATTAAATGTTTAAGTTCACTACTAAACCAACAAGGAAAAGTAGATCTACATAATTAACGCAAAGGAACTAACAGATTTATAACATTATACAAGTGATTATAAAATGCATTAACAGCTTCATCTAACTCCAGACCATATAAACATAAATCCCAATCTATATCATCTAAATACTGGCAGATGTTGTAATCGGCATTCTTAAAATCGTATGCATATTCACAATAATTTAACATAGGAGAAGTTTTTAAATTAATAATCTCTACATGCAAAGCAGGATGATATTTGTTACAATCAAGGAGACAATCAGTAGCAAGAGAAACCTCTAGTTGCGGCGAGCTAGCAAAAACGAGATCTACTCCCGGTCTTATAAAGGCCACTAATCTGACGTTAACTTTAATTCGCTGTTAAAATAAACAAAAGCGCATCAAAATTTGTTTACTAATGAATAAAATGTCATAAGCACTGACGTTTTGATGCGCTTTTGTTTATTTTAACAGCGAATTAAAGTTAACGTCAGATTAGTGGCCTTTATATGACTGGCAGCTAATGTCTTTCCAAACACATTTTTAACGTTATTCAATTGAAAAAGATTTAAATAACCAAACGTATCAAAGCTAAAGACGTTTCTTTGTCTGTCGAAGTAGCTGCATCAACATTTTCACATTGTACTCCAAGGTCATCATTAGTCCATAAACTATTCGGCAAGTTGTAATCACCCAATAAATAGATTGGTGTACCTCCATTATTCGCCATAATTTCTTCAACAGAACTACAGTGTTCAACATAAGGAACAATGGAAGATTTAGGAGGAATATACACAGCTCCAATAAAAAAGCTCATCTGATCGGACTTTACCTCAATAAATAATTGCTCAACAGAGTTAATCGAAGTTGTTAAAATACGACTAAAGAACTCCTTTTTTACAGCAACAAGTACTCCACCTCCAAGACTAAAAACACTGTTAAGCAGATTACGGTCATATCTATAGACAACATAATTATTAAAACCAAGTTCATTGTCCATAATACCATCATGTAGCCAAGTCTCAGTAGGAACCATTACATCATAGTTGACACACAAGCAATCTATAGCACTTCGCAGCGTATTTAATTTGGTCCGAACACCACGAACATTTTGGTAGTATACAGACAACTGGCTTGCAGTAGGACGACGAAAAGCATTCAGTTTTTTACTGGTACTGTTTTAGGCACTCCACGAAAATAACGAATAGTTAACTTTTTCTCACCTGAAGATATGCGTTCTTGAAGTTCCAAGCGTAATTCTTTTATATAAGTTTCGTTGCATAAGCGTTTCATCAGCACTTACAAAAATACTTGCATGTTTTCTTATAATTTTTTGCTTATCACGAAGAACAAGAGCGACTTCAGCAGGAGTTTTTAAAATAACTTTCAACGGACGAGGATGTCCTTGTACAAGGTTGCGGCCCAAACGAAATATTTTTATGTCATCAGTTGAAACATTGGGAACATCCGTAAAAATATCCTTAACTTTCTTAGATCATCTATCGCGTACAATGCGAGCATTATCATCAACAGATTGACTTTCCTCCAAATTAAACAACATAACATTTTGGGCTCGTCGCTGACGCTCATATATCTCTTGAATGATATCTTCTGGTTTGGTTTTACAAGTTTGAATCTGATCACGGTTTGCAATTTGACTTATTAATTCAGAAACTTAAGATTTTAAATCAATAATAAGTTGTCTAAGTTCACTCACTTCAGACTTTTGAGATAAACATTTGTTACAATGATAAGTAATTCGCATGTCCTTGCTGCTCAAACATTGTATTTCACTGCGTGAAAGACCCTAACAAATCGAATGAATGGGGTATTTGAAAATATCACAGCTAATTTCCTTATCTGAGTTAGGTGTTTTATCACAAACTGCACAATTACTCAAAGAAGGCATTCTGTGCTTCAACACAACTAATTAAAATCAAATTTAAGCTATAATTTTGACAGTTTATTAGAGCGAAATTTTACACGTGCATGTACTTTCACTCGCACAATTTTCTCCAATGTTAGCCTTTTCCCGATTCATTCAAGTCAAATTCATAGTTCAGTGTTAAAGACTCAAACCTTGACTCTATACGAACCTTCTTTCCGCCCAACTCGCTTTGCAGTCATTTATGTTCGTCGAAAGTTAATTCTTCGTACGCTTGTTTTATAAAGGAGGCTTTGTCCTCGCATGCTGCATGGGCGATGTTATTCGCTTTTATCGCGTTTTAATGTGTTCCTGGTTTCAATCAAGCAATTGCCTGGTCCGTAGGAAATTCCCCTTTGTAGGCCAAATTTAGTTGTATCAGTTTGAAATCTTCCGAGCGTTCCGCATAAGTGGGACAAGAATCAAGTTAAGTAGCGGCTGTGCAATTCATTTTGGCTTCTGAGATCGTAGCGCGGAGCTTCACTCAGTAGTCGGTCATAAAATGGTTCGGAGGTGTTGGTGGTTGATTCCACGACGCCGGCTTCGATTAGTCGAGAGCCACGTAAGTCGAAATTGTTGCAAGTTGTGAAATTGCGTGTCGCCGTCAATTCGAACTCAGTGCATAGTGGTTAGAGGTGAACGTTTAGCCGAGTCTTCTGTACCGTTGGAGCTAAGCAACTCCGTTAACACTTATTGTGGATTATATTTGGGATTCTCAACCGTGTGCTAAACCTACCAGTAGAACGAAGACCCGATACCGTATCGGCGTCTGCTTGTTTGCCCGGGGTTCGTTCAAGTCAATCCTCATCTTGGGGATGTTATACCGCTCGCATTCGCTCGATTATGGCCCCTATCATGTGGTTTCCAACGGTTTCCTGTTGATTCCGTTCTTTTCGTGGCACTAGCTGGAGGACGTGACTTGCAGATGGAGCTAAACCAATGTAACCGTAACGTCTGGATTCCTCAAACTCAAGCTGTCTGTTAGCCCATAAATTTACAGTGAAGTGTTTTCCCGTCAAGCTATGCTTTTGTCGTTTAAAGTGTAAGCTGTCAAACAGACACTACCGTTTTAAAGTGAGTTCTTAGTCTTATCGTCAAATGTTATCGTTGTTTTGCACTGTAAAGTCAAGTAACTATTGTCGTTGCGTCACTATTTGAGTGATTCTTGATAAATTTTATTTATGTAACGTAGTTATTTTGTGACAAATTTAACGTTATTACTGTTTTAAATGTAGCTATGTCAATTGTTATCGTTTTTGTCACTTTTGTGTAGTTTATACGTCACCATTTAACCTAACTAACCCATTTCCTCTATTATTTCTAACTGTAACCAGTAAACATTTTCATGTTCATTGTTATTCACATATTCTATTACTTTAATAGAGTTTATTGTTAATTATCTACGTTTTTCATTGGTATTTGCATTTGTGTTTTATTTTATTTTATTTTATTTATTTATTTCGTACTCATCCAACAGCCGTTAGGCCAATTATAGGTGTCGCTGTGTTTATGGGGACTTCCAACCCCACTAACGACTATCATGATGTTGTTATGAGAGCTGGGACCAACTATTTCCGTGACAGCCGTATCACGAGGCTCCGAAAGATGCAACCGTGTAATTCCCATCCAAGTTCTGACCAGAAAGAGCGTTGGTTAACTCTACTGATCGAACATGGACGCTTGTTTAAGCTACACCACCCAGGACTTTTCAATGATATAAGCAGGGATAATGAAAGGTAGGTTTAATTCAGCTGTACAGTCGCTACCTCAAGCTGTACCAAGATAGAAGTAGCAAGGTGAGGGCCCTTACTTCCACATTCAGAGTGCGCTCACCTGTGTTGCTTTTGTTTTCCCGACTTAGTTCGAATGTGATTTTGAACATCATTTACCTCTCTTACCGGAGTGCAGTCCTAATTCTGAGGTCGTAAAGAACCTACCCTCTCAACTAAGTTTTTCTAGACTGCAAACCGTCTGTTACCGTACATCGTAACGGAGTTAGGGCCGCGTATTCTAGGTAGATTTCCCGATTATGTCGTAAAGTCGTGTTTTGAGGTAACAGTTGTCAATTTCCATCCATACGAAGCTTTTTCCTTTTCCAATTCTTCTGATTTGCACATGCCTTCCATAGATGCTAATGGCCGCTTCTTCATCACTGCTCTTGTACCAATTGTTCCTTGCACTTGGCGTTTTCTTGTTTGGTTCGGATATGATTGCCACATCTATCCTCATCTTTTGTAGTGACATAAAGCAGGTCTGTGGCTGCCTTGCTTCTGTTTAAGTTGCTTTGAATCACTTTGTACATTGTACTCACGCTGTATAAGGAGAACAGCAGGCACACATTGGCAGCAAACTGCTCAAGACAGAAATGCATGGAAGAGATTAGAAGAGATTTATGCCCCGCAGTGGACACCAAATAGCTGAGAAGAAGAAGAAATGAATAAAACTTTCATGGCCTAACTTTATGGAAAAAAGATGTGAAGAGTATAACATCTACAGTAGAAAGTAGAAAGGTAAACAAAAATAAATAATTACAAGGAAGTCTTTTATTTACTTTTGTTTTGAACTGTATGTAATTAAAACTAGTTATTTAGACCACAAGTGTTAGAAGTGCAGCTTTTTTCACAAGTGTGGAGGGTTATTAAACGAGGCGCAGCCGAGTTTAGTGATGCACACTCGTGAAAACTAAGCACGCTAACATGAGCTGTCTATAAGACTTTTTAAAATTTCATTAAATATTCAAATCCAAACCTATTTTGTATAGAATTTTATTTGTCTTCATTTTAGTCAAGTGCGTTAGTCAGTTCTTTATTTATTGAAATCTGTAATTTGTTCACGTCAAAATAAAACTAAAAATGTATAAATGAATACATATTTTGTTTCTAAAATCGTTCATTCCTAAATTAAAAGCAAATGTCAGTTTTTTCACTGAGGAAAAAAGTGCCATTTCAAACAATGAAAATTAGTTAAAAAAAGCCTACTTTTTTAAATGAAATGTTAAAATAGTAATTTATGTCTTACCAGTACCTTATTAGCTCTTAACAACTTCGATACGCGGGCATAAAAAGGATGATTATGCTCTAGGGCATTAAGGGTTGCTATAGTTTTAAATAGATTAATACAATACAAACACGAAGTTGACATTTGTCATTTTATTTATTTTCATTTACAATGAAAGAACAATTATTAAATGTACCAGTAATAGAAACACTTTTCCCGTCTAATTGTAAGGTTGCGGTATTTGATATTGAAGACCCTCCAGCTAGAAGTTTGGCGACTTTATTTTTGGATGCGATACTGTCTTCTAAATATCCTTCCACAACGCTCGAACTCCTCCAGCCGCCATGTCTTTTTAATGTAGTCATACTGGCTCCTGCGTCCGCTAGTAAGGTGGCTGATGTTCTTCGCAAACAATGACCTGTGTATTGGTCGGCATCTTTCAAATTTAAATATTTAGCTATGGTAGCAGGAATCTTTCCAAATGTATTTTTTCCAACAACCTGAGCACAACAGCGGCCGTTTCTATAATTTACGAAGTACCTCCGTAAGCCTTGTGGTCGCAACGATCCATATTTTCTTATCAGCTTCAAAGAACCCATTGTTTCGTCATCAATAATGGTAAAAATACGTTTCTTGTCGGTTTTTGTTTCGGGTATGGTCACAACAATGACTTCACCCCTGTCGTCTATATGATTAATTAACATATTCACTAATTCTTCCCGCCTGCAACCGCCAAACACCCCAAATAACAGCGCCACTTTCATCATCAGAAACGTTTCGTTTGGTGCTTCCTGAATAAACTTTATCACTTCCTCTCGAGTTAAAACCTTCGATTTTTTTGGTTCATATCCTTTAGATCTTTGTTTTAAGAAAGCTACTAACTTGGGGTATTTTCCAATGTCAATATTTTGGTTCAGTAGTACTGTTTTCTTGAGCATAGAAAACTTTGTCCAGAGCGAGTTTGCAGCAAACTTTCCAGACTGTAAATAAGTAAACAAATTACCATAATGATAATAACAGTGTGAGACATACCAATTCTTCAAAATATCCCAACAAAACTGTTTCATTAATGAGTGCAACACCATTGTCTACCATCCATTCTTGAAATTTGTCAAATTCCACTTCGTACAATCCTTTTGACTTTCGGGGTAATATATTTTCCGTTGCTCTCGCTGCTCTTTCGAGAATTTCTTTGGGAATTTCAATAATTTCTCCGTTATTCATCATTTTGTATTTCGTTCTGTCAGCGTTTTGTGCAAAACAAACTTTTGGTTGTTTAGATACTTTCCCTAGTTACCAAATTCACAGACCACTCGTCACGATAAACTTCAATCATATCAATATTAAATTATTGTTCTCCAAGGTATAGAACTGGGGGTAAGACATAAAATATTGTATGTACCACGGGCATTACTTGTTGTCTATGCCCTCTGGCGACTTAAAAACTCTCGGGCCTAGCGGCCCTCGACCTTTTAAACTCGTCGCCCTCGCGCATAAACATCATAATAATGCCCTTAATTCATAAATAACTATTACGATACAAGTGCATAAAGCTAGTCTTTAGCCACGAGTGGGGCAGAGTTAAAACTCGAGTGAGCGATCGTTTTAATCCCCGCAAGTGACTAAAGATGCTTTACGCATGTGTATCGTACAATATTTTATCTACGATAGAATCTAGAAAACACGGTAAATATAAAAAAAAAATTTAAATGTAAATCAGGATTACTAGCAACCGGTCGTAATTTTGCGTGGTTAAAAATTTTAAAACACGTTGCTACTGACGACGTGCCTAATGAAATCTTTTAAAGACGTTGCTACTGACAACGTAAACTAATGAAAACATGTTATTAAACAGTCGTTTTACATACTTAAAACTGCCAACTATAAGTCAATTTGACACAGTGTCGTAGATAAAATATATTATTGTTTAAATATTTGGGAAAACTACAGAATCCGGAGTCAGTGCCTCTCCCATTGTTAAAATTAATTATTATTAACCATGTTTCTCTAGCAACCCCAACTAAAATTATAAGGGAAACAAATAAAAGGAGGGAAATTGGCTTCGGATTCTGCAGTTTAGGCAAACATTTTATTAATGAAAAATTCATGTCACTCATCTGAACATTAACACTCTTCAGTACACGAAATTGCTTTGCTCTGCCAGTTCTTGTGTTAATAGCTATTTATGCAACAAGTGCTAAAAGTCGACGTTTATGCGCGAGACATGAAAATTATGAAACTCAGCCTTCGGCTTCGTTTCATAATTTTCATGTCTCGCGCATAAAATCTCTTTTTTAATTTTTTACCATAGTGGCATAGTAGGTTTGCATTTAGTAATTTTAGGGAATTTCGATGTGGCAAGTTGCTCTTTCAGGGATTTATTCGACCCTAACCTCATCCTGTCGGCGATCCTAATTGACACAACTTCACAGTAGTGGAAACTGCTGATGATTGCTGATTTGCATTGTGGACGAAGTTGGACTGGGTTGTTGTGTTCGCAAATTTGCAGGTAGTTTACCAAATCATTCAAAATGTTAATTAGTGATTAAGTAGTTGCAACAACGGCATTATATCTATTTAGTTTTTAGACAAATTTAAATAATGGATCGACTTTTACGGTTGGGAGGTGGAATGCCCGGACTTTCGCAAGCCCCTCCGCCCCAGGATGCTCCCGTGGTGGATACAGCCGAACAAGTGTATATTTCATCATTGGCTCTGCTTAAAATGCTAAAACACGGCCGTGCCGGCGTTCCTATGGAAGTTATGGGCCTAATGTTGGGTAAGTGAGGTTATGTTTATTCAAAAATAATGACTGGCAGAAAACATAACTCACAGGTCACAAAGGAATGCAGTTTTGATTTTACAAAAGTAGTTTGTAAATCATTTATGCCAAAAGCAGCAGTATATAATTCAAGAATTTTTACTACAGGTGAATTTGTGGATGACTACACAGTTCGTGTTATCGATGTATTCGCCATGCCACAAACCGGCACGGGTGTTAGTGTAGAAGCTGTAGATCCTGTGTTCCAAGCCAAAATGTTGGACATGCTACGGCAGACGGGCCGGCCAGAAATGGTCGTTGGATGGTACCATTCGCATCCAGGATTTGGCTGCTGGTTATCAGGAGTAGACATCAACACACAACAATCATTCGAAGCTTTATCGGAAAGAGCTGTGGCTGTAGTAGTAGACCCTATACAATCTGTTAAGGGAAAAGTGGTCATTGATGCTTTCAGGTACGTTGTTACCCAGTGACAGACGATTAAATTAGGACAAACACTAAAGAATTCCGTAGTTTTAGAATTTTGTTTATGCACCTTGAAATTAAATAACTGCATTATTTCTTCGCAAGCAAATTGTTTAATTATCTCTTACTATTACAGACTGATCAATCCCAATATGATGGTGTTAGGGCAGGAACCAAGACAAACCACTTCAAATTTGGGGCACTTGCAAAAGCCGTCTGTGCAAGCCCTAATTCACGGTCTCAATCGCCACTATTACTCAATAAGCATCAACTACCGTAAGAACGAACTGGAGCAAAAAATGCTGTTGAACCTGCACAAGAAGTCCTGGATGGATGGCCTTACATTAGCAGACTACTCCGAAAACTGCAGCATAAATGAAAAGACTGTCTCCGACATGTTGGATTTGGCCAAGAACTATAACAAAGCTTTAGAAGAAGAGGAAAAGATGACGCCCGAACAGTTGGCGATAAAGAATGTCGGCAAGCAAGACCCCAAGAGGCATCTAGAAGAAAAAGTTGATGTATTAATGACTAATAACATTGTTCAGTGCTTAGGGGCGATGCTTGATACTGTGGTGTTCAAATAAGTTTTCCTGTACGTGTATATGTTTACATCGCTTTTTTTTTTATCTGGACAGTATTTATTTGAGAATCATTTTAAGAATTGAAATTAGATTAATCTCAGTGTTAATAAGTACCTACATTTATAATAAATTTTTTTAATGGCGTAAATTAGTTTTGATGGTGTAAAGATTGTGCAACTGGATTTTCTTTACAAACAGTGTTATTTATTGGTATTGAGTATAATTGGAAGGTAATAAATATGATAAGTTACGTAAGGGCATAATGAGAGATAGTTTATGACATCAGATGTACAGTGGGCGCCTTAGAAATCGGGACACTAGACACTACTATGATATATTTTGTATGTATTTTTATTCCTTTTACCGTAAAGGAAGTATTGGATTCACCCCAAAAATTCAAAATTGAGTTTTCAACAGATCTTCACGTTTTAGAGTCCCCTGATCCCAAAAAACATATTTTTTTTCATTGGTCTGTGTGTCTGTCTGTGAACAGAATATCTCAAAAACGAAAAGAGGTATGGCGTTGAAACTTCATATATAAGTTTTGTGTACTATGTAGATGAGACAGCAAGCTTTTTAAAAAAATCGCATAACCGGAAGTAGGTGTTTACTCTTGTGATTTTTTAGTTTTTTTCGATTTTTTCAAAAACGGCTCTAACGATTTTTTTCAAACTTTACATTTTTATTACATTTTTAATGTGCATTAACGTGAGATAGGTGATTTTCCAGTTGAATACTTCTACAGTGGGTTTCTTTTGTTTTTTTTTTCTATTTTTTTTATTAACTCCTATTTTAAATAGAACACCCGGTATATTATTACATTTTTGAATTGTGCTTAAGATTTTAGAGAAAATTTGTCTCTTCAACTAACGCTCTATTTTGTACCGTTTTTGTAGAATTCGTAATTTTTGAAAATTTTTGACGAATGCTTAAAAATTACAAATAAAATTTTTGGCTAATTATAAGATCACTGTAAAAGGAAGTTGTGTGAGTGTATCACACCAGATTTTTAAGTGTATAAACTGCTATTTTTGCAGTTATGATGTTAATTGTTATGTCAGATTGTTTATTGTTTGTCAATTATGAAATGCCATCTCACATTAATGAAGTAACTGGAGCAAGAATACTCCAAAGACTAGAAGAACATATTACGTGTCCCGATTTCTAAGGGGTCGACTGTACGTATATTATTTTTCAAAGAAAGCCGATTAACAGATACAGTCTGACAGTTGTCTGATAAGTGACTGTGTCCTAGGATGGAAGCAGTTTATACCATGAGATAAAAAAAATGATTCTGAGCAGGCCTTGGTATGTGTTATACGTTTGGCAGTACTGAAGTGTATTGTCAGTCTATGTCAAATTCGAGATTTGCAGGTTAAGTCTTACGTCAGTCTGTGTCAAACAACCATATATGTAATACTTACTATATTGCTAGCGGCTATGAGTGGGAAACTCACGAAAGAAGTGAGACAGACAACCAACTCTTCAATGTATAATGGTGAGCTGTGCGCAAGCGCGGCGGCGTCGTCCGCCCAATGGGGAAGTGGTCAAGTTTAAAATTCGCTTCTAAAGGCGGAGTTCGAATTCTCACGCATGCGCACGAGACGCGTTATACTCTAAGTGAAACTATGTCGGCGCCGTAATGTTTTCGGGCGCTCCGAGACCCTACTAGCAATATATGTATAATACATATATGCAAACAACAAACAAAACCTAACCTTTTAATCTCGAATTTGACATAGACTGACAATACACTTCAGTACTGCCAAACGTATAACACACATCAAGGCCTGCTCAGAATCACTTTTTTAACTCATGGTAGCTATTAACATATCTAGGAATGTTATGAGTATCATAACTGCCGCAGATGTTTTGAAACCCAAGCGAGGATTTTAAGATATCTAAGGCTGTTACGATTCATAACATCCGTGGTGAGTTCAATAGTCTATGGGTTGCAGTATGGTAATGGTTGCCATGTATGGTAAAGGAATATTACCATACAGATACAGTTATGACGTAGTTACCAGCCTACTTGTACTTTTTATACCTAAACCAGGGCGTACGGATTATACCCAGGCCAAATCATATCGTCCCATTAGTCTTACATCCTTCTTACTAAAGACGCTTGAGAGACTTTGTGACAGAGGAATACGGGAAAGGGTGCTGGCTTTACACCCATTGCACCCGAACCAACACGCCTATATCTCAGGGAGATCTACTGAATCGGCGCTACATGCTGTAGTGAACCGTATTGAGAGATCGCTAGACAATAAAATGTCCACTCTGGGAGTTTTCATTGATATTGAAGGAGCCTTTGACAAGGCTTCCTTTGAGAGCATTAACTCTGCCTTACGCAGGCATGGTGTGGCACCCACTCTCTGTGAGTGGATAAAACACATGCTTACGATGAGAGCAGTACAATTTAATGTAGGAGACAACTCCATTAGAGGTGTTGTGACGAAGGGCTGTCCGCAAGGGGGGGTTCTGTCCCCCTTACTGTGGAATACAGTGGTAGACAGCCTTCTAAGCACACTCAATAATGCTGGATTCTATACTACTGGATATGCGGATGACATCGTCATCCTCATTACTGGCAAGTTCGAGAGCACGCTCTGTAACTTGATGCAGACAGCTCTTCAAATAACGGAAACATGGTGTAATGAACCCTCTCTGTCAACCCTTCAAAGACAGAAATGGTACTTTTCACAAAAAAAAGGAAGCTAGGACCTTTACGTAGACCTCTGCTATTCAATACTTCTCTCAGATTTTCAGACAATGTCAAATACTTGGGAGTTATTTTTGACAGACAGCTGAATTGGGAGAAACATTTAAAAGTTAAAACTGAAAAAGCATGCATGGCATTCTGGCAGTGTCGCCGCGCTTTGGGTAAATCCTGGGGACTCTCCCCCCGAATTACTTTGTGGCTGTATACTGCCGTGATAAGGCCCATGCTATGTTATGGAGCACTTGTCTGGTGGCCCAGGGTCAGACAGGCTACGGCAGCAAGTAAACTAGGACATGTGCAACGCCTTGCCTGTCTTAGTTCTACAGGTGCTATACGCTCAACCCCTACAGCTGCTTTAGAGGTGTTTTTATGCCTTCCACCACTTGATCTTTTTGTGGAGGAAGTAGCCGTAAGGACCGCCTTGAGGCTGCGCTACAAAGGGCTGTGGCACACAGCAGGCAGGGGAGGTAGGCATACCCGCATCCTGAATGAGGCCGTCGACAAGATCCCTCTTCTGGACGCTATAGTAGACTACCTCCCTCTACAATATGCCTTCAACAGACAATTTAACGTCTATGAAAATGCCGGGTTTACCCAGCATATAGATATATCCATCTTTACTGATGGATCTAAAACAAAGCATGGAACGGGTGCCGGAGTTTTCTCTGACGATCTGAACCTCCGCCAAAGCATACCACTAGGCAAAATGGCCACTGTCTTCCAAGCGGAAGTAATTGGAATAATGCATGGTGCAAAAGCAATTCTTGAAAGGAAAATCGAGAATCAATGTATTGGTATCTTCAGTGACAGTAGAGCCGCTTTACTAGCCCTGGGCAGTTGCAAAATTACCTCAGGTGTGGTACTGCAGTGCCGTGAAGCTCTCGAGGATATCTCAAAAAATAATGTTGTTTCCCTTGTATGGGTGAAAGGACATGACGGTAACTACGGCAATGAGGAGGCTGATGAGACTGCGAGACTGGCTTCCGGGCAACCTCTCTGGGGGCTAGAACCCGTAATCCCTATATCCCTGACAATATTAAGCTCTATGCTATATCAAGAAACCTTAAACAGCTTCATACGAAGATGGGTTAACATGCAAAGCTGCCGGCAAGCAAGAGCTGCTATTACAGCGCCCTCGCCAAAGACAGCCAAATATTGCTTGCAACTGTCCCGAAGAAACCTTCGATTAGTCGTGGGTATCCTATCTGGACACTGCACTCTAAACAAACATATGCACAGGATGGGACTAGTGGACAGCCCAAACTGTCGCGGATGCAACGAGGATGACGAGACAGCAGAACACGTTCTGTGCCACTGTCCAGGTCTCGCAAGAGTCAGGGGATCCATGTTGGGGGACTTCTGGCCCGATATGGTCAGAATTAGCAACACTCCAGTTGCAGTTGTCCTTAAGTACATTCAAAGCATTGGATGGCTTGAGTGATACCCAACTTGGAGAGCTGCTGGGAGGTAGCACAATGGGCCCACTTAATGCGGCCTAAGTGCATGTGAAGTAACTCACCCTCCATTATTAATCCAGAATCCAGCCTACTTGTATATATGTAAACAAAGTATTAATTCATTACTAACCAGTGGTAATAATTTTGGTTTTTTTTTACTGGGGTGCAACTGCCTCATTTCTACCAGATTGATTTTTACAGCAGAACAAGTGGAAATTGTAACAACTAAGGTGGTAGAATACTTTTCGTTAACATCAAAATTTCTTTTTTGTATGGCCATAAACAAATATTACTAAAAACATATTGATTTAGCCAAAGGATCGTCTAAACTAATGTGGAGAAAACTGAAGCAACTTATCAAGAATGAAAATGTAAACAGTGCTGAATTTGTGGAGTTTAATAACAAATTGACGGAACCCAAAAAGATAGCGGATCAGTTTAAGAAAGACATTCACAAAAGTATTGGATCAGCTAATGGTGAAATAAATTTAGGCGATATTTAGCATATTTAGATTTAAACCAATTACCTTGAAAAAATTACAGAAAGTGGTTTTTAAAAAATGAGTAACAAATCCAGTACTGATGGCATTAACCCTAAATAAATTTGCGACGCTTTGCCAGTAATAGGAAAGATGCTGTTGCAAATTATTAATGAATCGTTAGCAACTGGGATTTTTCCTGAAATTTGGAAAACGGCGATTGTAAGTCCAATACCCAAAGTAAACAAAAAATATTTCAGGATTCAGACCAATCAATATGTTACCTGCATTTAAAAAAACCATAGAACATGTAGCTAAAGAACAACTAGAAAATCATTTAGAGGAAAATAAAATCATAGTGAACAAGCAGGTTTCCGCAAAGATCACTCTTGTGAAACTTCATTAAATGTGAACTGGAAAGAGGATATAGAACATGGCAAAAAAATAGTAGCAGCGTTCATAGACCTGAAAAGAGCATTTGAAACAATCGATCTGCTCTTAGCAGAAATGGAAAAATACGGAATCAAGGGATTCGAATTAAGGTGGTTCGAGAATTATTTATTTGGCCGTCAGCAAATTACTAGATACGAAGGTGAAGATTCTCGAGCAGTTGAAGTGTGTTTAGGGGTTCCGCAAGGCTCAATTTTAGGCCCTCTATTGTTTATCGTCTATATTACTCACATAAACTCTGCAGTGCAAAGTTGTCAATATAACTTATTCACAGATGACACTGTGATAACTAGTGCCGATATAAATGTGAACGAAGCAGTAAATAAATTAAATAGTGACCTCAAAAATAAATCTAAATGGCTAAAATTAACGAGCTTAAGTTAAATACATCTAAAGCAAAAGCTAGTGTAATGGTTGACAATGTAGTAATATCTTGGTATTGCAACAGATAATAAGCTATCTTTTAAGTAACATGTGGATTTTGTTGTAGGTAAAACGGCTAAAAAATAGGTTTCTTTGGGCGAATCAGTTCCAAATTAAACTTGTGGTTGAGGATACTTGTTTACAAAACAATTATTGCACCACATTTTGAATATTGTGCTAGCATGTTATTTATAGCCAACGAAGGTGAATGGCAGCCTCTACAAAAACTACAAAATAGAGCAATGCGTATTATCAAAGCTCTTTGGTATTATTCTATTTTGTAATAAACGAACTAGCATCAATTTAATGTTGAAAACTCTGCAATGGCTTAGTATTAAACAGTGAATTTATTTTAATAAGTACATTAATTCTGATCTTTAAAATTGCTAATAACAAATAACCTGAATATTTAAATAAATTTATTGAATACAATAGAGATATGCATAGTTATAAGACCAGTGGCGTAACTACCGCGGGGGCAAAGGGGGCAGCGGCCCCCGGGCCTTGACTTCAGGGGGCCCAACGGGCTTCCTGAAGTTTAAAGCCCGGCAGGTCCAAACTCGGTTCCGTATAAAGTTTCAATGAGTTCGAGAAAAACACTCGCTATTGTTCATTTTGCTTTGATGTTTCTGTTTATGAATTCAAAAAAAAATTGGAAAATGATAACCAAACATGTTTTGGCAAGAATAGGACTTACACTTGGCAATTAAGGGGACCGGTGAAGATCACCGCCCCCGGGCCCAAAATTTGAAGTTACGCCACTGTATAAGACGAGAAGTGTAAATAATTTTAGATTACCTTCAACAACAAAAGCATATTCACAAAAAAATCTATATTATAAAGGTTTAAAATTATATAATAAAATGCCTGATGAAGCAAAACAGGCAACAAATGTATCTCAGAATCTCAGTTTAAAAGGTTATGTTCTAACCAGTAACCAGTGTTGCCAGTAAGGGCGATTTTTCTCCATTTGAACTATTCGGATAGTTCTATTTGCTAAAAAATTTAGGATTTAGCGACAAAGCGAAATCTTGGCTATTTTCCTAAAAATATTGGCGATAATTGGGTTAATTATTGGGCACACCTGATTTCAATTCTATATTTCGTAATTCTTACAAAAAAATACCGAGATGAGTGGGAAAAATTTCCTGTATTTAAAAGTAGGTATGACATGATACTACCTAAAACAAATTTCTGTATATAAGCTCAATTTCTTTAGGTTGGGTAAAACGGGGTGTAGATGATAATGCCTTTTGTACTGTGTGGCGTTCAATGAATTTTACAAATGCTGGTGGAACATTCATATTTAAAGAAATTTCAAAATGTGCGTTAATGCTTTCCATAATACCATTAAGTAATGCTGTGGTCTAACGCGTATTTTCTGTGATGACTGTGGTAGAATGTAAATTGCGAACATATATGTAGTACTTACTATATTGCTAGCGGCTATGAGTGGGAAACTCACGAAGGAAGTGAGACACACAACCAACTCCTTCATGTATACGGTGAGCTGTGCGCAAGCGCGGCAGCGGTGTACGCCCAATGAGGAAGTGGTCAAGTTTAAAATTCGCTTCTAAATGCAGAGTTCGAATTCTTACGCATGCGCACGAGACGCGTTATACTCTAAGTGAGACTATGTCGGCGCCGTAATGTTTTCGGGCTTTCCGAGGCCCTACTAGCCATATATGTATAATACATATATTGGACCACCTTCTCTGAATATGTTAAAACCTGCAGTATGCATATTTATGCTGACGATACTCAAATGTATCACTCTTTTAACATAAGAGACAGTAATCCTGCATTATACGATATTAATCAAGATCTAATAAATATTGCTGAAATGTCTGAAAAGCATTCCCTGAAACTTAATCCTAAGAAGTCTGTCATTTTGTTATTTGGAAATAAAAAATATTTATGGCCGGTTGCACAAAAGTTAATTGACCGTTAACGGCTTGTTAACAGATGATTAAAATTAAATTTTTCATTAATCGACCGTTAACGCATTGTTAACGGTCCGTCAAATATTTGATAAATGTCAAAGTTAATCTGTCGTTAACGGCTGATGAACAGGGTTTTGCGTTGCACAAACAATAATCAGTCGTTAAACTCTTCTTAACGAACAATTAATTTAATTACTAGTAGTTGAGCGATTAACAAGAAATTAAATCAATTTTATATTCTTCTTACGTAAGTTTACTCAATAAATTATGACAATTGCTATATTTTTGAACAAAGAATTTAAACTATACAGGTAAATTATGCTATCCGATTTATCCTCTTCGAGTGACGATGAAGAACCCCCACAAAGACAGGTACGGCGGATTTGGTTCATACGGGATAGAGAAAATCCGTTTCATATACATGATGCCGATTTTAAAAAACGATTTCGCCTTAACAAACTGACGGTGATGAATTTAGTACACACAATCGGGGATGCAATTCAACCTACAAGCAATAGAAACAAATCTCTGGATGCACGTTCCCAAATATTAATTGCACTACGCTTTTATACTACAGGAGATTTTCTTGAGTCGATCGGTGGCTACATGCATATTCACAAATCGAACATATGTAGAAAAATTCAGCGTGTTACACATCAGATTGCACAACTTTCTCGTCGATACATAAAAATGCCGCATAGCGCTGAAGAACTGATCACAACCAAACAGCGATTTTTTAACATCTCTGGTTTCCCAAGGGTTGTGGGTGCCGCTGATTGTAGGCACGTAAGTATCCAGTCCCCTGGTGGCCCCACGGCAGAATTGTATAGGAATCGAAAAGGATACTTTAGCATCAACCTCCAAGCAAGTTGTGATGGCGATTTAAAGTTGTTGCATATTATTGCTCGGTGGCCAGGATCAGTGCACGATAGCACCATATTTAATAACTCTCCTCTGCCTGTTGAGTTTCGTATGGGTAGATATGGTAACGGTTTCTTATTAGGCGATAGTGGATATCCATGTAAACCTTATCTGTTGACTCCGCTAGCGAATCCAAGAAATGCTAGCGAAGAAGCTTATAACAGATCTCATATTATCACTCGAAATACAATAGAGAGACTTTTTGGAGTTCTTAAGAAAAGATTTCCCTCTTTAAAAAATGGCTTACGACTGAAATTGAACACTACTGTGAAGGTGATTTGGCTTGTGGGGTGTTGCACAATATCTGTAAAGAACAAAATGATAACATTGAAGAGTATTTTGACGAAATTAAAGATGCTGAAGAAGCTAATAATTTTATTTTCAAAGAGGTCAATCAGAATAATGAAAATTATGCAGTGCGAAACGCATTGATTGCCTCGGTTTTTGCCAGATAAATAAAAGTCACTTGGGCCTGTATGATTTTCCCTTTGTTAAAATTTAGAGACATTTTGTATATCCCTGTTTAACACATAATTTTTCAATCTTTCTGCTCACTATAATCAAAATTTTAGATATGAGTGATATTAATAAAACGTACGCAGATGCTTATATGTACTTAATTTCAGAAAGAAACTCATAGGATGTATTTGGAGTAATGTCAATTGTTATTGTTGATCTTCAGTTTAAAACTGATAAAGTAGTATTACCTTTAGCTGGGGTTCACTCATATTTCATTTGCTAGCATTTGTTAATATCAAATGAATGGCTTAACGAAAAGAAAATCCTATAAACCAATAACTATTTTAATCTTGTAATTTCTTTATTTCTAATTTGAATTTTTTTTTTAAGATATAAAATTGTTGTTTGAATTTTTTCATTTTTAATTTTTTCCCTGTAGTACTGCTTTCTCAAATCGTCAGCTGTCGCAGGTCTCTTTCTTTTATTTCGGATCAATCTGGAAGCTTGGGTGTGAGCTGACGGTTGGATTTGGGATTGGAGTTGGGTCACGTTGGCGATCAATACAGAAGATGGAATGATGGAGGGGCCAGGTTCAGGAATGTTGGAGGGGCCAGGTTCAGGAACGTTTATAATTTCAATTTCATCTATTGTCAACACAGATAAAAATTAATTTAAGAATATATTAGTTTGTTGATTAAATTACTGAAATAATCAGCTGCGCTATCAAATTCGTTTTGCAACGGCTCAACTTGCTCCCGAATAGTGGCTAATAATATGTCCTGATCTGGTTTCAAAACGAGGTGTGGACTTCCTCCCCCCGTTTTAAATATTTCTCTCTTAAAATGAATATAGCTAGTATTAAAAAAGTTAAATGTATAAAATGCCAAAACATGAAACAGTAGAGGTAGGTATTTATCGTGATGAATTCAGTTTTCAAGAATGAAAAACCTACAGGTCTATTATCTTAAAAGAAAACTGTGCCAACATTTTCAAATATTACCTTATCATTATTCGCAGCTCGTTTTGCCTCTTGCTCATTTAATTTGGCTTCGTAGTTTTCATGCTATATAAATTAGGTAAACACAAATAAATTTTTTACAATTTTACGTTATTTCAATTCTAATCTCACATGTTGCTCAGCCACAGTTTTTTTCATCTCCCGCTTCAAGTTTTCATAAAGCACTTTTAACTGCTTCAGCGTTCGTGTCCCCGTTTCAGCTGAACAGTTAAAATCTTTTACAATCTGCTGCCATATCTTAATTTTCTTATCTACCATGAAGGCTTTGGTAGACTTATCTTCTACTATATGCTTATATCTAAAATAAGGGAAGGATTGAAGGATTTAAAACAGTTAGGCAAAATTTCCACGGAAATCTTAGGTTATGTCACACAATAACACCTAACAACACACAATTACAATTGTTCTAATTAAAATGGAAAATATAATAACGAATACTCACTTTTCCACAACAGAAATAAGGGTTTCCTTTTCGCGCTGTGTGAAATTCACGCGCTTTTTCATTATTTCATTCATCTTCGTCGACCACAGGCGAGCTGTCAACACGACGATTTTTGCCCTGTTGCCAGACTTACCTTTCATCAATCGCCAATTAGGAAACGGATGATTAACGAACAATCAAACTGTTTTGTGCAACCCGAGCAGTGGTTAACAAACCGTTAGAAATGATGAGTAGTTAGTTAATAATCCATTAATTATAGCTTTGTGCAACCGGCAATTTGATTGTTCGTTAATCATCCGTTTCCTAATTGGCGATTGATGAAAGGTAAGTCTGGCAACAGGGCAAAAATCGTCGTGTTGACAGCTCGCCTGTGGTCGACGAAGATGAATGAAATAATGAAAAAGCGCGTGAATTTCACACAGCGCGAAAAGGAAACCCTTATTTCTGTTGTGGAAAAGTGAGTATTCGTTATTATATTTTCCATTTTAATTAGAACAATTGTAATTGTGTGTTGTTAGGTGTTATTGTGTGACATAACCTAAGATTTCCGTGGAAATTTTGCCTAACTGTTTTAAATCCTTCAATCCTTCCCTTATTTTAGATATAAGCATATAGTAGAAGATAAGTCTACCAAAGCCTTCATGGTAGATAAGAAAATTAAGATATGGCAGCAGATTGTAAAAGATTTTAACTGTTCAGCTGAAACGGGGACACGAACGCTGAAGCAGTTAAAAGTGCTTTATGAAAACTTGAAGCGGGAGATGAAAAAAACTGTGGCTGAGCAACATGTGAGATTAGAATTGAAATAACGTAAAATTGTAAAAAATTTATTTGTGTTTACCTAATTTATATAGCATGAAAACTACGAAGCCAAATTAAATGAGCAAGAGGCAAAACGAGCTGCGAATAATGATAAGGTAATATTTGAAAATGTTGGCACAGTTTTCTTTTAAGATAATAGACCTGTAGGTTTTTCATTCTTGAAAACTGAATTCATCACGATAAATACCTACCTCTACTGTTTCATGTTTTGGCATTTTATACATTTAACTTTTTTAATACTAGCTATATTCATTTTAAGAGAGAAATATTTAAAACGGGGGGAGGAAGTCCACACCTCGTTTTGAAACCAGATCAGGACATATTATTAGCCACTATTCGGGAGCAAGTTGAGCCGTTGCAAAACGAATTTGATAGCGCAGCTGATTATTTCAGTAATTTAATCAACAAACTAATATATTCTTAAATTAATTTTTATCTGTGTTGACAATAGATGAAATTGAAATTATAAACGTTCCTGAACCTGGCCCCTCCAACATTCCTGAACCTGGCCCCTCCATCATTCCATCTTCTGTATTGATCGCCAACGTGACCCAACTCCAATCCCAAATCCAACCGTCAGCTCACACCCAAGCTTCCAGATTGATCCGAAATAAAAGAAAGAGACCTGCGACAGCTGACGATTTGAGAAAGCAGTACTACAGGGAAAAAATTAAAAATGAAAAAATTCAAACAACAATTTTATATCTTAAAAAAAAAATTCAAATTAGAAATAAAGAAATTACAAGATTAAAATAGTTATTGGTTTATAGGATTTTCTTTTCGTTAAGCCATTCATTTGATATTAACAAATGCTAGCAAATGAAATATGAGTGAACCCCAGCTAAAGGTAATACTACTTTATCAGTTTTAAACTGAAGATCAACAATAACAATTGACATTACTCCAAATACATCCTATGAGTTTCTTTCTGAAATTAAGTACATATAAGCATCTGCGTACGTTTTATTAATATCACTCATATCTAAAATTTTGATTATAGTGAGCAGAAAGATTGAAAAATTATGTGTTAAACAGGGATATACAAAATGTCTCTAAATTTTAACAAAGGGAAAATCATACAGGCCCAAGTGACTTTTATTTATCTGGCAAAAACCGAGGCAATCAATGCGTTTCGCACTGCATAATTTTCATTATTCTGATTGACCTCTTTGAAAATAAAATTATTAGCTTCTTCAGCATCTTTAATTTCGTCAAAATACTCTTCAATGTTATCATTTTGTTCTTTACAGATATTGTGCAACACCCCACAAGCCAAATCACCTTCACAGTAGTGTTCAATTTCAGTCGTAAGCCATTTTTTAAAGAGGGAAATCTTTTCTTAAGAACTCCAAAAAGTCTCTCTATTGTATTTCGAGTGATAATATGAGATCTGTTATAAGCTTCTTCGCTAGCATTTCTTGGATTCGCTAGCGGAGTCAACAGATAAGGTTTACATGGATATCCACTATCGCCTAATAAGAAACCGTTACCATATCTACCCATACGAAACTCAACAGGCAGAGGAGAGTTATTAAATATGGTGCTATCGTGCACTGATCCTGGCCACCGAGCAATAATATGCAACAACTTTAAATCGCCATCACAACTTGCTTGGAGGTTGATGCTAAAGTATCCTTTTCGATTCCTATACAATTCTGCCGTGGGGCCACCAGGGGACTGGATACTTACGTGCCTACAATCAGCGGCACCCACAACCCTTGGGAAACCAGAGATGTTAAAAAATCGCTGTTTGGTTGTGATCAGTTCTTCAGCGCTATGCGGCATTTTTATGTATCGACGAGAAAGTTGTGCAATCTGATGTGTAACACGCTGAATTTTTCTACATATGTTCGATTTGTGAATATGCATGTAGCCACCGATCGACTCAAGAAAATCTCCTGTAGTATAAAAGCGTAGTGCAATTAATATTTGGGAACGTGCATCCAGAGATTTGTTTCTATTGCTTGTAGGTTGAATTGCATCCCCGATTGTGTGTACTAAATTCATCACCGTCAGTTTGTTAAGGCGAAATCGTTTTTTAAAATCGGCATCATGTATATGAAACGGATTTTCTCTATCCCGTATGAACCAAATCCGCCGTACCTGTCTTTGTGGGGGTTCTTCATCGTCACTCGAAGAGGATAAATCGGATAGCATAATTTACCTGTATAGTTTAAATTCTTTGTTCAAAAATATAGCAATTGTCATAATTTATTGAGTAAACTTACGTAAGAAGAATATAAAATTGATTTAATTTCTTGTTAATCGCTCAACTACTAGTAATTAAATTAATTGTTCGTTAAGAAGAGTTTAACGACTGATTATTGTTTGTGCAACGCAAAACCCTGTTCATCAGCCGTTAATGACAGATTAACTTTGACATTTATCAAATATTTGACGGACCGTTAACAATGCGTTAACGGTCGATTAATGAAAAATTTAATTTTAATCATCTGTTAACAAGCCGTTAACGGTCAATTAACTTTTGTGCAACCGGCCAAAACTGTTTTGTGCAACCCGAGCAGTGGTTAACAAACCGTTAGAAATGATGAGTAGTTAGTTAATAATCCATTAATTATAGCTTTGTGCAACCGGCAATTAGAGTTACTAAAAGATAATGTTAACTTGGCTGTGGGCGGAATTACTATCCCAATAGTTAATGAAGCTTGCAATCTGGGTTTAATAATTGACAACAATTTTCGATTTACTTCTCAAATTACTAATTTTATCAAGAAAGCGTATATGAATCTTAAACTAATTTATCCTCACCGACAATATTTGTCCAACAATATTAAAACTACCCTTTGTCAAAGTATTGTCTTTTCTCATTTTACCTATTGTGCTGAGATTTATGGTTCCTGTATAACTCAAGATTTAGCTAATCGAATTCAAAGAGTTCAAAATTGTTGCATGCGAATTATTTTTGGTATTCAGAAATACGATCATATATCGCATAAACTTATTGAACTCGGTTGGCTCTCTATGGCGAATAGAAGAAAGTTATTAACTGCAACGCTGTATCACAAAATAGTCACTGATAAAATTCCGATTTATTTATATAAAAGAATCTCGTATCGGGAAGATATTCACAATATTAATATAAGATTCAAGCATTCAAGATGTTTTCTTTATTAGGTAGTAGCAAAGAACGTATAACATGTTATATGCTCTGTGGTAGTAGGTATAGTTTTATTGCATATTAACGATTATTGCATAAGTTGTAAGACGCATTTTTTTAAAATAAATAACTATTTCATTAATTTACCGTTTTCGTTATTGAATTATTTCAGGAAATTATGAATTAAAAAAAAATGTATCTAATTTGGCTATTTTTGGGCTACCTAGACATAGAAAAGGCGATTCGGCAACGTGAAATACTGGCAACACTGGCTCCACTGCGCATTTGTGGTCGCCGAGATATGGCCACAAACTACCCCGTTTGTGGATATGGCAAGACCTCTACTTTCGCTGTGGTGTTTTGTGCCATTTTTCGATCGTTATGGCCTTGCCAGAAAAGAATTTATTCCGAAAGTTTAATCGCACCTTTCGGTAAGTACCTTGAAACGAAGCAGTGCATCGAACTAAGAATATTCTTATTTGTAGAAATCGTGCAACTATGGCAGATGCTAACCACATGATTTGGGAAGACACCACTGTATGTTCAAGAACTGGTGACAACGTGCAATTTACAGCAGAACGAGAAGCAATAGTAGATTTGTACAAACTCCAAAAGTTAGTCATAATTGAATTCTTGGACGTCCCATCAGTGCTAGTGAGACGCAATTGTATATTGTTTCATGCAATTCAAGAAACCAGTAGTCCTACTGTAGATACATTCATCCTCAAGGTGGAAGGCGGAGACGAAATGAAGATCAGATTTGGCAGCCCAGCGGCGAAAGCCACCTTCATTGAGGCCATCACTATCGACAGGTAAAATCCTCATAAACAGTTACTAATTTTTTACAAGTTGCCAGAAAGAAAAATATAAAGTATGTATGAAAATGAATTCATGAAATGATATATGTGTAAGAGATTATTCTTTCTGTGCCCGCTTAGTTTTTTTACAAATGAAATTATTTTGATTACTGTTGTTTTTTGCAGTAGCGACTCCGGAAATTCGTCCGAGGATTCTAATAACCACTAATATTAATATAATATTTGTAATTTGTAATAAATAAAAAACAAAATTATTTTGCAGATTTTTATTTAACTTAAAAACAAGTCGAAATAATGCCTTGAAATTTTAACTTTTTTAATATACTTTATAAACAGAGCAAAATCGCATGTAATCCTAATTCATTAATAAATACAGTTGGGTCAAGTTCAGTATACGGTGCGGTCGTATTTTTTCTCTGAATGTAAAAATGTGGTTGCCGCTGTCGTCTCGTAATGTTTAAAGCAATGTTGTTGCACTCTTGGCGGTTTAGGTTAATTGTTGGGTCTTGGTGAATGTTTTTTTAGAGAAAAAAATTGAATGGTTCAATAATAAATATTATACGCCAAGTGAATGAAACATGTTTATTAACGAAAAGATATTGAGCTCACGAGCACGTAGTGCGAGTGAGTGCGAGTGAGATCATATCTTTGAGTGAATAACAATGTTTAATTCACGTGGCATATATATATTTTTATTCAATTTTGACGAAATTTTGAATAAAAAATAAAAAAATCTGGTGTGATACACTCACACAACTTCCTTTTACAGTGATCTTATAATTAGTCAAAAATTTCATTTTTAATTTTTAACCGTTTGTCAAACATTTTCAAAAATTACAAATTCTACAAAAACGGTACAAAATAGAGCGTTAGTTGAAGAGACAAATTTTCTTTAGAATTTTAAGGTGAATTCGAAAATGTAATAATATACCGGGTGTTTTATTTAAAATAGGAGTTAATAAAAAAAACAAAAGAAACCCACTTTAGAAGTATTCAACTGGAAAATCACCTATGTCACATCAATACACATTAAAAATGTAATAAAAATGTAAAGTTTAAAAAAAATCGTTAGAGCCGTTTTTGAAAAAATCGAAAAAAACTGAAAAATCACAAGAGTAAACACCTACTTCCGGTTATGCGATTTTCTTCAAAAGCTTGCTGTCTCGTCTACATAGTACACAAAACGTATATATGAAGTTTCAACGCCATACCTCTTTTCGTTTTTGAGATATTCTGTTCACAGACAGACAGACACACACACACACAGAGAGACAGACAGACAGACAGACAGACAGACAGACAGACCAATGAAAAAAATCTGGTGTGATACACTCACACAACTTCCTTTTACAGTGATCTTATAATTAGTCAAAAATTTTATTTTTAATTTTTAACTATTTGTTAAAAATTTTCAAAAATTACAAATTCTACAAAAACGGTACAAAATCGAGTGTTAGTTGAAGAGACAAATTTTCTCTAGAATTTTAAGGTGAATTCAAAAATGTAATAATATACCGGGTGTTTTATTTAAAATAGGAGTTAATAAAAAAAATAGAAAAAAAAACAAAAGAAACCCACTTTAGAAGTATTCAACTGGAAAATCACCTATCTCACATCAATACACATTAAAAATGTAAGAAAAATGTAAAGTTTAAAAAAAATCGTTAGAGCCGTTTTTGAAAAAATCGAAAAAAACTGAAAAATCACAAGAGTAAACACCTACTTCCGGTTATGCGATTTTCTTCAAAAACTTGCTGTCTCATCTACATAGTACACAAAACTTATATATGAAGTTTCAATGCCATACCTCTTTTCGTTTTTGAGATATTCTGTTCACAGACAGACACACAGACACACAGACACACAGACAGACAGACAGACAGACAGACCAATGAAAAAAAATATGTTTTTTGGGATCAGGGGACTCTAAAACGTGAAGATCTGTTGAAAACTCAATTTCGAATTTTTGGGGTGAATCCAATACTTCCTTTATAGTAGTAAAAGGAAGTAAAAATAAATCACACTACTGTGAAAAATCATGTAGACTGCAAAACAAATTTTCGTGACAACCAGTTGTTTATATTTTTTTCGACGACTCACATCGAAAGTAGATTTTTCTCACTGTCATTTGACAACAGAAAGTTGACATTTGCCGCTGAGCGTGCGTTTTCATCTTTTTGCCGCTCGCCGAGCGTTTCGGGTTTCCGCGTGAACAAAATAGATAGCCACGTCCGAATGTTTCCTTGACAACGCCCGTCATTTGTGGAAATAATCGCGTCACATGTCATATAGACTGCGCGAGTAATGTTAACTTGATTGTCAATTAATTTTTGTGATAAAACGAAATTTGATATTTTCCTTTAATAATATGCTCAGTCGTCGAAAAAATAGTATGTATATTTCGAGCTAAAAGTGCGCTTGCCGCTTTTGCATGATTGCTGGTTTCGACTTCGTCTCAACCAGCAATATTCATGCGCAAGCGGCAAGAATGCACTTTCAGCTCTTAACATACAATATACTATTCCAAACTTATGACGTTTGTGCATTTGTGCATTGTGCATTATGCAATGAGGGAGAGAAATGCGTTATTTTGCTGAGGTACAATTTCTGACTCGAGGGCGAAGCCCGAGAGTCAGAAATTGCACTGAAGCAAAATAGCATTCTCTCCGAGTTGCATATACTATTTTTTCACGTTGCAGGAATATTTAAAACGAAAAACCTGTATTTTTTAAACGTCATTTATGACATTTTAGTTACAATTATATTAAAATTAGTAGCCTATGGTAAATTTTAAAGTTGGTGGCACTGTAAGTCATTATGACAAGAGCTCACAATTATGTCAAATTCGAGGTTAGCAGGTTAGGTTTTGCGTCAGTTTGTGTCCAAACTGACACAAAATCTTACCTGATAACCTCGAATTTGACATAATTGTTCTGTCAGTTATAATGAAAACTCCCTAGGATAATTGTTGTCTTATTTAGTCTCTAGGGAGTAAATGTTTTACTTCTGTCACAATTTTGATGCTATAGAAACCGACTTCTACTCCCGGTCGTGGAAAAACAAAGTTTTTGTACCCCTAGCAGTTGTGCACGAAGCTTTGGAGGCTGTAAATAAAGTGGTGTCAGCAAAATCAAAACACTCATATTCCCTGATGGCAAACATTTTGCTGTTTGTAAAGAAAGCAATGGTAAGGGTAAAATGTCATTCACAAATAACAATGCGAATAATAAATTTTGATGTAGTATTTGTACCCCCTTTTTATAACTTACCTCGGAAGGCTCGCGCGTCTCCGACTAGCTCGATACACGGCTGCTATTAGGGTCTAATGACTGTGGGCTTTTAGTTTGCTTCACTTTCTCATAAAGGTATTAGTTCAGTAATAAGAAGAAATGGCCGCCATAACTTTATTATCAACTGTTAATTTTTATAATACTTACAATCGGTTGTATACTCAATCTTACAATTCATTAATTAAAGTTTATGCCTTTTTGCTATTACACATGTTATGCAATTCCTACCTAATTTCAGTTTATATCTGACAATTTAGAAATGTCATTAACTATTAGTTTTAGTTAATTAACCTGTGATTATCCAGGAGATTTCTTATACTTATCTAACTAACAATCTCTTTCGCATTAGATGAAAATATAAAGAGCTCTCTATACCTTCGCAATCCTCTTTCTAACACTTTAATCCCAATTAACAATCTATATTTAGTTTAATTGAAGTTACTCCAGGGAGTATAAGAAAAGTCCCTTAAGGTTAAAAGCTTACTACATGACAATTGATATATACTAATTTGCCAGCTGCAAAACTGCTCAAGTCCCCGTTCAGGATTATTAGGAGGTAAGTAACAATTCTTTTACTTTGAAACTAGTTTGTTATCTATTAGCATCATGGCTTATGCCCTTATTTAACGATATCCAAGCTATGACGGTGGTCTAATTATATAAATAATCTCTAACCAATTTTAACTCATTTATGATTAACATACGGTTAATGCAGAGGACCCTTGAATCTGGATCTCTTTATCTTCCCAATATTAAGAAGAAAACCCCATCGTCGAACCAAAGAAGCGACCTTTGATTGGTGAGTAATCTTCTAACAATTAATAAGTTTTTTAACTAAGTTCTCCTTCCTTTTTTATTTCTCCCCTTGCGTCCTCCCAATCATTTTGGAGCACATCAATACTCCCCTCCATGATGAACATAGAACTAACCAGGAGCTGGGAACTAGCGAGGAGGCCTAAGAGCTGAACCAAGCCTGATTAAGATTTGTATGTATTAGCTTCCTAGTTACCTACTAGTTAAATAATAACTGCCCTTTTCAGAAAGAAAATGTTCATTGGATTTATCCTATCTGCCTGAAAAATTATTATATCTTAATATAATGTTGAATTTATTGATTAAAGCCTTACTATTTTCTCTGTATCCTTCTTAAGTTAGTATCGCTTCTCGTCGACTCAGAGAGGCTTCTTTCTGTTTTCTCAACCAAACAGGAAGTAATAATTTTTGTTATTTATTGTTTTAATAATATAACCACGAGCCTTCTAAAATATTTACTGTTGATTTAATAAAAGGGTAGGCAACCCCTTATACTGATTCTGCACTTTAAGTTGCCTATCTATCAGGTTTTAATAATACCTAGTGGTATCCTTGTAGTAGTTAAGCTATGTACTGCTACATATTTATTTTCTAGGCTACAGGACCACTAACGGCCCAATATAGTTCTTTTAATATGAAGCGCGTATTTCACAGAGCATTTGACGACACAATTTGTCTGGATTGGTCATTTGATTCAAAAGTTTTAGCTGTTGGTTCCAAAGATATGACCGTTAAACTTTATCGTTTGGACAGGTAATTGATTTATATTAATTTTAAACAATGTTTATAATTATATATTACGCAGGTGGAAAAATTTCAAAATGTACACATTAGGTAGCCATAGTGATATTATAGTGGGATGCTTTTTCGAAAAAAATAATCTAGACTTAACAACAATTAGCCGGAACGGGCAAGCTTGTGTATGGGAGTGTTCAATGGAGGCAAATCACACTACTGTGAAAAATCATGTAGACTGCAAAACAAATTTTCGTGACAACCAGTTGTTCATATTTTTCCAAACTTACGACGTTGGAAGAAGAAGACGAAAACGAAGTTTTTGTACCCCTAGCAGTTGTGCACGAAGCTTTGGAGGCTGTAAATAAAGTGGTGCCAGCAAAATCAAAACACTCATATGAAAAAGAGTATGCGAATTTTTGTGAATGGAGGAAGCGAAAGCATGCAAAAGGATTTGGCAGTTGACGACGTGAGCATTGGTACTGTGCGAAATATAACACAAGACACAAGTGTTTTGACCAAAGAAGTAACTCTTTTACTTCTTTGGTTTTGACACCATATTGTATTGCTATGTGCAAAAGTGAGGTTATGAATGATTGTAAAGTTGTTTATAGCTTAAACTCTTGCTTTACTTTTCTGTAATTTCTGTTTGAAGACTTGTACTAGATAAATATGAAGTTCTCATATAAGGTACAGGTTAATGGTAACGAAAGATGCGTATAATATGTTACGGTATCAAACGGTTCTTACGACGCCTGCCGATGGGCAGGCACCGATCGCTAGACAAATCCGGGAAATGTGGTACGCTCACCCTGGAAGATCGATAAAACAGGCTAAAGGCCCCAGCTGAAATGCGCCCAGGGAGATAGGCGGGGTTAACACCGATACACCACAGGGCGAGCGTCACTTAATACGTGTTGATGGTTATCAAAGAATGGGCGCCACCAGCTCTGACTCGGGATCTCCACGTTCTGCCGGAACTGGAAGGCGGAACGGGGCGGGGTTACAATCAAGTACTACTTCGGGTAGCACCTGAATAGCTATTCCGAGAAAATCCGCGAATAACTATTTCGAGAAAATACGCGAATAACTATGTCGAGAAAATACGCGAATAACTATTTCGAGAAAATACGCGAATACCTATGTCGAGAAAATCGCCGTACAATGCCAGCCGTAACCACCTACCTGGAAGGCCTACCCTCCGCGTCTGGTCTTCGCCTCACAGCTGTAGTGGCACAGCGACACAGTCGCCCTGTAATATGTATATACCAACACAATAGTGTCAAGAAGAAACAAAACGGCGATAATATTAATACGTCTATTGGATCCCTGGGGGTGATCTAAATACATACATATATACACAGGTTACAAAACATCATGGTTTTTAAAAGGAACTTAATGGTTAAGCCCAGCTGGGGAAAAGCGCTTAAAGCCTAAGGGGTTGGCGTACAGTCGAGTCGGGTACCTCATCCAGACCAGGTGTAATGGGTAAACGTGGGCTTAAACCCAACGGCCGGTCGCCGTTACGCGTGCAAACAAGACCTGAATTCGGGCCCGAAACCTCTGCACACCCTGTACTAGGTCGTGATTAAATTTGCCTGGCGGCAAAAACCAACGATAGTTAATCTTAAATTTAGGCGCTGACGGCGCTGTCTATTAAGTGGGCTAACGGCGCGCGAACTGACGCACACCACTGGATTTTTCAGCAGAGTGTACTTTCACTGCACTCTATCACACAAAGTGTTCCGCCCACAACGTGCGATTATGATTGGCACCGCACTACAGCAATTTGTATGCGAGAAGCGGTACTCACGAAATTAGTTGAACAAAGCAAGCGTCAGTACGCACAAATGCTATTTTTACACGGAGTGTACCACGCTTTGGCTTCGCATTGCAGCAATTTCTATGCGAGATGCGGTACTCACAAAATTAGTTGATCAAAGCAAGCGTCAGTATGCACAAATGTTATTTTTCAAGCGTTACCTGGCTAGCTCGGCCATCTTGCAGATGGGGAAACTTCCCTGGCAGCAAATGGTATGCGGGACTTGGCATTGCGGCGAAGCTCAAACGATGCGGAAGGCGAAAATGGCTGGCTTACTCACGAGTCCCCATGTCGGGAGAAGTCTGCGACGACCTACCTAGGTTATGCAGAACTTGAGGACATCGCCGTTGCAATAAATGGACACAGCGATTATTATTCCGCACGCTTACTCAAAGAACTGCGGTTATTAAGCTAATAAATCGGCATGTTGCTGTGTTCCTGCGACGACTTGTTGCACCGAGAGCACCAACTGTTTCACACGTGTAGACTGTTTAGCGAGCCCCTGCCGACTGCCGCGATAATCGCGTGCGTCCGGTGCCCCTGAGCTTCATGGGAAAAACGCTCCAGCCAATCCTAACACAGAATTTCCTAGACACGCGACTTTTGGCGCGAGAATGGGCACTACCCCTCCTTGTCGCACAAGCAGCGTAATTTCTAGAAGGTTCGAAAATCTTGCGAGCGTTAACACACGGCTATCAAAGCCCCAACAAAGGGGTGCCCCAGATGACGAGAAATACTGCGCTTGGAGGCCAAATATGTCCAAAATCATTATTATGGAATTATGCGATGAAGCCAAATAAGTAACTAAAAGGGTTTAACATACGGGCATGCTGCCCTAAAGCCTAAGTGGCTAATTAAATTACGGTTGGGTGCCAAAATGACCTGACAAATAATGGCATTGTTCTTACAGTTCAGTAATTTGCTTGGTACAGTGTATCGGGAAGGCAATTTGCTCTTTTCCTCTGATGGAAATTCCGTTATAAGTCGAGTGGGAAACCGTATTTCTATCTACGATTTAAAAAAGTGTGTACTAGTTACTTTTTGCTTACATTTGTACAGTAATTATTTTCCAATAACAAAGCTTCAACGTTGCCTGTGGAAAGTCGTGACAATTACACCGCTTTAGATTTAAGCCCCAATGGTTGCACTCTAACCGCTGTGAATGAGCAGGGCGAAGCTCATATGACAAGTTTAGTATCACAAACAGTTGTGCACAAGTACAGATTTAAACGGAAAGTTAATGCTGTTAAATTTAGCCCTGATGGCAAACATTTTGCTGTTTGTAAAGAAAGCAATGGTAAGGGTAAAATATTCACAAATAATGCGAATAATAAATTTTGTTTTAGTATTTATTTTCTAGGCTACAGGACCACTAACGGCCCAATATAATTCTTTTAATATGAAGCGCGTATTTCATGGAGCATTTGACGACACAATTTGTCTGGATTGGTCATTTGATTCAAAAGTTTTAGCTGTTGGTTCCAAAGATATGACCGTTAAACTTTATCCTTTGGACAGGTAATTGATTTATATTAATTTTAAACAATGTTTATAATTATATATTACGCAGGTGGAAAAATTTCAAAATGTACACATAAGGTAGCCATAGTGATATTATAGTGGGATGCTTTTTCGAAAAAAATAACCTAGACTTAACAACAATTAGCCGGAACGGGCAAGCTTGTGTATGGGAGTGTTCAATGGAGGCAAATCACACTACTGTAAAAAATCATGTAGACTGCAAAACGAATTTTCGTGACAACCAGTTGTTTATATTTTTCCAAACTTGCGACGTTGGAAGATGAAGACGAAAACGAAGTTTTTGTACCCCTAGCAGTTGTGCACGAAGCTTTGGAGGCTGTAAATAAAGTGGGGTAATCTTGTATTGTACGACGCCAGTGTTGCCAGGTCAGAATTCTAAAAGTCACTAGCTTGCGGTGGAAAAAATCACTAGATTGACTAAAATTTCACTAGATTAATTTAAAAGTGAAAAAAAGCTGGAAATTAAAAAAACAAAATCAAAGGTTTGAGAACAATTATAAAAAATAAACAAAATAACGAACAAGATAAAATGTTTAAAAATATAATAAAACGTATAAATGAATAACAAACTACACCTACAATAATTATACAAAATGTAATTTAATAATATATTTTGATATTATGATTTGTTATTATTGCATCCGTAATAACAAAATCATAACAGTTTTCTGGCAAAATTATGTTTTTAGAATGAAGAATTCCAGTCAAAGTGTTAGTACTTAATCTATTTCTTGGTTTAGTTTTATTTAAATTAACTGAAAACCCTTTCAACGCAGGCGCTACTATGGGGAAGAGCAAAAAAATACTCACAAACTGAGAAAGTTGGGGATATAACAAATTACCGTCGGCTTTTTTACAATTAAAAATTTCTTTCTAAATCTTCCATTTCAAAATTAATAGCAGAATATTTTAGCGATCGAATTTCCCGATCTAAAGCATTGACATCCGTTATTAGATTAGGAAAATTTATAATTAAGGGGCCGAGACTATCAACATTTGCAACTATTGAAGGATTTAGAAAATTTAATGATTTAAGCATAACAGCTTTACGGGAATTAAAGGGAAATCTTTTGAAAATTTGATGCGCTGCTTCGGTGTAAAAATGTAAACACTTCAAACGGAAAAAATGTTTTGCACTATCTGTTAAACTATTATTTGCTAGCGCTATTGCGATATTTGGACCTAAGTACAAGTGCTCAATTAAAACATAATGTTCCGGATTTCTATACTGTAATTTGCTTAAATCCGTGTTTTTAAATACTCTGGTTTGATGTAATAACTCAACAATAATTTAAAAGCAGTTGCTATTTTTGGATAAAGCAAGTGAATCTTTGGAGCTTCAGCCTGCAATTTTAAATTCATATCATTAAATTATCGGAAAATCCACTTGAGTCCCAGTGGTCACAGTACTCACAGCACACTTCAAACTTTGATCATTTTTTTACGTTCTACCGAAAGTAAAAATACAAATGTGAACAATTCCCTTTCGGAGTTCTGTTTATAGCCTCGGGCATTTAGTTTGAACCAGGGAAATACCTATTTTCTGTTAAGTAATTCATGGAATTTACTTACCTTCGCATTTCAAATCTCAGGCTCCCATCTGTCCGTCACAGCGAAAACTAATTTCTAAGATTCAAATAATAATAGTAGGTAGTAATCTGCAACAACGGCGAAAGGGGCGAAGGAATTTTTGTTTTATTATTTGTTTTTTTTTATAAAATAGACTGGAAAAAATCACTAGAAAATTCTCTTTTGGCAAAAATTATCACTAAATAAATCACTAGATTGACTAAAAATCACTAGATCTAATGAAATTTCACTAGACCTGGCAACACTGTACGACGCCACCGATGAACTACTGTTCCTAGAGTCACACAATGACCATGACATGTGGTGTCCCCCAAGGCTCCGTCCTGGGGCCCACACTATGGAACGTGTACTACGATGATGTATTCAGCTTGGAACTGCCCGAAGACACAACGCTGGTCGGGTACGCAGACGATCTCGCACTAGTGATCTGCGGTAGGAACCAGGAAGCCATAGAGGACGACATCATGTGGTCTATTCACAGAGTGGAATCTTGGATGGTCATACTCGCGGGGAAGAGGACATTGCAAACCGTCGAGGTGACACTCCATAACGGCAGAATAGGGAGCCAACCAAGTGTAAAATACCTTGGCATAATCATATCCCGAAACATGCTTATGGGAAGACACATTAAACAGGCAGCAATGAGGGCAGAAAGAGCGACAGCAGCTCTTAGTCGATTGATGCCCAACCTTGGTGGTCCAAGGCCCAATAGGAGGAAGGTGCTGTATTCGGTAGCAAACTCCATATTACTATATGGGGCTCCAGTATGGAATGAGTGTTTGTCCTCCAATAATCATAGAAAGCAACTGGAGAGAGTACAAAGACGGGCAGCTATCAGAATAGCCAGCGCATAGAGGACCGTATCTACTAAGGCGGCTCAAGTTGTGACATTAACGGTTCCCATTCACCTGCTGGCACGAGAACGCTCGTACGCAGCTGGAGCAAATAAAAGGGCGGCAAAGAAAGAAGCAAGAGAGGAAAGTCTGCGCATATGGGAAGACGAATGGCGCCGAAATACCGAGACTGCAGGGTGGACAAAAATCCTTATTAGGAAAGTAACTCCATGGGTCAAGAGGGAACATGGCGAGGTGGGATAGCATCTGACCCAGTTCCTGACGGAACACGGTTGCTTTAACGCATACCTGCACCGAATGCACCTACGGGACAACAGTGCCTGCACATACTGCGGCGAAGAAGACTCAGCTCAGCACACTATTTTCGAGTGTGAGAAATGGGGTGAAGAAAGAGCAAGAATGGCGGAACTAATCGGGGAGCGGCTTACCCCAGGAAACATCGTTAGCCACATGTTAGAGAGTGAAGACAAATGGAAAGTTATAGAGACCGAAGTAGTAAAAGTCATGAGCTGTAAGGAAGAAGAGGAGAGAAGGAAGCAAGCAGGACAACCATAACTAGTAGGGGCAAACCGCGCTGAAGCAATACCAACCGGGATCCCGGTGCGGCGAGCGACAAGAAGGGGGGTTTTTAGTCGGTAGGCGGTTGGGTCCCCTTCCCAGCCGAATCCGACACACCCGGATAAACTCCGTCTTTTTCCGGGCGTCTTTTGAAGATTTTCCCCTCCTTCCTACAGGAAAAAAAAGTGTCAGTAATCTTAGAGGGAGGGATCGCTAACATGTCAAATATCTTACACTGTTGCCAGACCTTTGTTTACTTCTACAACAATTTGGGGCCTAATTCGTTTTAGTTTGCATGTTTATCGTGGTCCTAACATCAATGTCGAATAGAGGTGTTCTAGCTCCCACTGTTTTGTGAATTAAGGTAACATTTTGACACTAAACCATATTCGTGATTCTTGCAGGTATTGCGGTTAGGGTCAAACTAAAATGTATTGAACGGTTGGCGAAGCGGGGATTAATACATAATTTCCTTCGGTGTGAAGGCTGTTAGGTAGATATGTCGTTTGTTTAACGATTGTTCACGATTAAAAGCAAACTAAAACAAATTTGGCGCCAAAAGCTGTTGAAGGCACACAATAAAGGTCTGGCAACGTTTTAAGGTACTTTTAATCTAAATGATACGCTGTTCGCGCCTCCCTCCAAGATTACTGACTCTAGGAACAGCTTCTAACTGTGTCAAATCTGTTTGCAAATAAATTGTGTGTCATTTTGTTGTAAACATCTTTCTTGATGAATAAACTTACTACTACTACTACTACCACTATTACTACTACATAAACAGTATCGGGCTCTTATTATGAAAATACAAATTATTATGTTTATCGTGTACACAAAAAGGCTTGATTGCAGAAAACCAGACTGATTGACAAAGATTTTTATCAAAAAAGAGAGTGTAAAGCTGAGGAAACACTGTAGTAAGCAGATTTTTGTGAATCATTCATAATAGAAGTGATAAGAGAGCAGAGCCAGTATACGAGCCCCGTCTCATTGAATTTGGCCCAATCACTTAAGAATTCCAATTATGAATTTTGGTAATCTTGTATTGTACGACGCCACCGATGAACTACTGCTCCTAGAATCAGTAATCTTGCAGGGAGGCGCGAACAGCTGATCGTTTAGATCAAAAGTACCTTAAAACGTTGCCAGACCTTTATTGTTTGGCTTCAACAGCGTTTGGCGCCAAATTATTTTTATTTTGCTTTTAATCGTGAACGTGGTCGGTAACAAGGAAAAAATCCTTCCTGACGGTGACTGTTCGATGTGTACCCATCGCAAATAGAGGCTCGTTAAACAAACGACATATCTACCTGACAGCCTTCACACCGAAGGAAATTATGTATTAATCCCCGCTTAGCCAACCGTTCAATAGATTTTAATTTTATCCTAACGACAACACCTGCAAGAATCACGAATATGGTTTAGTGTCAAAATGTTACCTTTGTTCACAAAACACCTCTATTCGACATGCAAACTAAAACGAATTAGGCCCCAAATTGCTGTAGAAGTAAACAAACAAAGGTCTGGCAACAGTGTAAGGTATTTGACTTGGTAGCGGTCCCTCCCTCCAAGATTACTGACTCTAGGAACAGTAGTTCATCGGTGGCGTCGTACAATACAAGATTACCAATTAATAATAAAACAAATGATTTTTGTTGCGTAGAACCCAAAATTCCAGAAGGTTTTCCTATTTAGATCATTAACTCTCATTTCAACTAATTCTATAATCAAGTTAGTTGAATTTTATGAAAACAATCTAAAGATGTTGATGTTTCTAAATGCGTTAGTAACATGTGTTTAAAGTATTCTTACGCTAAATAGTAGTTCAAGTTTACCGAACATGGTCCCTGGAAAGTCGGTAACAAGAGATACTCGTAAAATAATCATTTCTTTGTCAAAAGATGGCAAATCTGGGGCAAAAATAAGTGCAATTCGTCTGTATAAAACTACCGGTTTCATTGCTGAAAATTCTAACATTTGAAAAAAAATCGCATAACGGACATTAATAAAAGAGCTTTAAGAAGAATAATAAGCAAAATAGGCTTTCTTATTTTGGTGAACTCAGTGTGTTACGGAATAGTGCAACTGGAAGGAGTTTTTCGTGGGCTACTTGCGACAGGACAGCAAAAGAACTTGGTTTTACAGGGAAGGTTTTTATGCAATTAATTTTCATTCTACATAAACGCTAAAAACCTTTTTATTTTGCAGTCAAAAGGGAAACCTTTATTAACAAAAGAATAATAAGCTGCGGTGGGCAAACATCATAGAAATTGGTGTCAAGATCAATGGAATGCAGTAAATTACAGCGACGAATCCAGATTTGTCTGCATAGGCAATAAGTCGCAGTAGGGTTATCAGTACTAAAGATGAGGCATACCACAATGATTGTTTAAAGATGAAAGTTAAGTTTCCTGTATCTGTAATGGTTTGGGGATCCATGTCGGCAAAGAGAGTAAGCAGACTTCACTTTGTAGAAGGAAGAGTCAATGCCGAGAAGTACGTTGAAATTAGTGATGGGCTTATTCGAATGAAAAATAACCGATTATCCGGTTATTGAAATAACTTATGTAACTCGGTTTTCGTTCCAAGTATTTGAATGAAAAGTAACCTCATGCTGATACGTACTGCGCTTTGAATATAAAACCTCTATTCAAAGGTGCTACGTGTCATATCTCAGCGACCTACGCAGTGCTCAAAATTCTGTAAATATAAATACGTCATAACTCATAAACAAAACAGGTTGTACTGAAAACACCATTTGGTTATCGCGTAACTACCTCCTATCATAAAAATTATCAAATTCTGGGGACCTGAAACCTGAACGCCTAAAAACTGCAAACGCATAAAGCTATAAAACAATTTTTTATTTGCTTACATCCAAAGGTTTAAAACAAGACCCGCCCGATCGATAAAGATAAACGTTTTATCACTTTTTATTGCGATTAGCAAGCAGTCCGGCATATTTCTTTCTTTCTACACTTCCTAATAAATATCTCTTAATTTCCAATACATACAACATAATGTACGGTCGGCGCCTTAGAAATCGGGCACTACACACTATTACGATATATTTCGCATGTATTTTTTAAGTGTATAAACTGGGTTTTTGAAGTTATTGTGGTTTTAATTGTTACGTCAGATTGTTTATTGTTTGTCAATTATGAAATGCCATCTCACATTAATGAAGTAATCGGAGCAAGAATACTCCAAAGACTAGAAGAGCATATTACGTATCCCGATTTCTAAGGCGCCGACCGTACATATTATGTTTTGGTTCCTCTGCTATCTGCAAGTTACGATGTCGATGCAGATGACGGTGAACCGATGTCGATGCAGAAGACGGTTAACCGTCAACCGGTAAACCGGCTGACTTAATCGAAACGAATCGAGAGCCAAAATTTATTCGAATGATTATTCAAATAATCATTCGGTTATTAATATCATTCGAATGCAAATAATTCGGTTATGAAAATTGTCCGGTTGTGCCCATCACTAGTTGAAATGTTACAGACCTATCTTGAGCTTACAATTGAAGAATGTAGAAATGCTAGTATGCAGTTTGCCTTTCAGCATGATGGAGCTGTGAGTCATACAGCTAAAAAAAATTAAAGAGTGGTTGGTGGAAAATGAAATCCCAATATTAAGATGATCATCTAGTAGTCCAGACCTATCACACATTGAAACATTATGGCATATAATAAAAAAAAACGTCACGTGCACATCCTGAGAGAACGTTACCAGAACTGCAATTGCGCCTTCAAGATATCTGGGACAGTTTTACCCCAGATGAATGTCAGGACCTGGTAAATACTATACCCAATCATATAGAGGCTGTTTTAAAAAGAAAAGATGACCTCACTCAATGGTAAAACTGAATTTGTGGAATCCTGTAATCCTAGCTAATTTAGCTTGAAATGCAGTTTGCACTTTAAAACAGCTAAAATGGCTCTCGCTTGTTCAATTGTTGTTGTAATTTCATTAATTGGTTGCTAATTTAATAAAAACAATAATAAATGTACTTTGTCTATTTCTTTTAGCAGGTCTTTCTACTGCTAAACAAAATGTTACTGATTGGGCCAAATTCAATGAGCCGGGGCTCGTATATAGGAGAGTACCGCCACGTCCGCCATGTTTGTTCCTCTGTCATATGCTTCACTTTGAGGTTTGTAACACAATTCCGTCAATGTGACATTTATTGCCACACGAAATTTTACTTAAAATTGGCAAGACTGTAAGTCTATGTCAAATTCGAGGTTAGCAGGTTAGGTTTGTTTGTTATCTGACACAGACTCAGTGGCGTAACTTGGTACCCGCAGACCACGCGGCGGCGGGGAGCCCTGTGCCTGAGGGGGCCCAAAGGGCCCCCTACTTTTTCGTTTTCTCTCATTTAATAAACGCAAGCAAGAAAAAATCTTTCTATTTTTATTTTTATCATAATGGGATGTCCACGCAAAAATCAAAAGTAGTTTTAAATTGCCGGCATTAAATTCAAGCTGAGATTGTTTTGTAATATGGGACATAGGGCAATGAAAGTGGCGAATTTCCTGCAGTCGTAAGGCTATTTTGAGTTCACTTAATACCGCCCGTTTTGTAAGAATCCTATAATTTAACTTGATCTCCAGATAACAATAATGAGCAGTAGCTACAACACACCCAAGAACCAATGTAATTTTTTAAAATCTTATTAAATAATATGATTTGTCAAATCATGAGTTGTAACAGCAAATCAATTATTTTATTCGCCATTGCAGAAGTTTCTGCCTGTCATGATCACGAGCACATTCCGATCATGGAGCTTACTGATAAAATTCTATTGTTAGATTCATACCTATACCGCTATACCTAACGCATGTTTCTAAAATGGGCTACAAATACGTCCTTGGCCTGTTTGTTGTTATTTCAGCATACAGCGTCTAGAATATAAATCATTACAATGGTCTCAAGTTTAATAGAAGTCGTGCGTTATGAAATTTCCAATCAGACCAGTCAAGCGTAGTCATTTTGCACAGTTTTCATGTCGAACTATATGTATCAACATAACAATGATATATTTAAAAAGCCGCATGCCTATCTGTATCCATCTACCTGCCAATATCTTCAACTGATGAATCGTAAAACCAAAAATTCCAAAAGCGCGCATACGTACATGGTGAGCATGAGCACAACCTTGTACGCAAATTCCATTTAGGTACCTGCAAAAAATTCCGAAAATAATTACCTTAATACTGATTTATCGAGACAGTTTTATATACATGCCTGAATACGGCAAGGCAGTAAACTGCAAAAATGTTCTTCCTGAATGCTTTTCGTTGCACCTTTGAGGGCTATTGTTATATACCTACTTAAAGAGTTGTTCAAATTGGCTCAAATTGTTTTAATGGCTGAACGTCATTAAAATGTTCAGGTTTAGGTTGATTACACTGCACTAGAGAATACATACACGATGTTTTTAAGTAAGCATAAACGCTAAAAGAGCAAATGTTACTTTAGAGACTTTTTCAATACATGTTTAGTTTCAGTACGGCTACCAACATTTTTAACTCCCCACATGCAGTAGTTTCTGCCTGGTGTTGCACATAAGTGGGTCAAATTTTAATGTAATATTCAAATACGTTATACAGGCGAGTTTCTACAATTTTCTAGGCGATTGATTATCTTTGGACTTGATCAAGCTAAAATACAGGGTGATTCATAAGTATGGTCATTAAGCTTAAGCGTAGTTAGAGAATATCAAACCGAACAAATTGGTATAGTAAACTATACGTCAAAAATTATTAATAATATAAAACACATTTAATTGCTTCAACTGACTGATGGTCATTGGAATGAATTTCTATGAACATAACTTCGAACGGATAAAATGCAGAAGCAAAAACAGTTGTTTGGGAATTTCAATTACATTTGATTAATTAGGTTAATGTGCTTTCATCTGATTTAGCCAGTAGTTCTCAAAAGTTTGCACCAGGCCCTAACGCGATTTTTTTCTGTAAGCAATTAATTTTTAGTGCAATACACTTCTACTAAGGTCGGTATATATACTAATTTAATTTAATAACCACATTGCATAATCTTGTATAATTTGGTATAATAAGCAGAAAAAGTCCACAACCAAATCGCTTGTGTACATATTGTTGTAAACTAAACAGACGCGCTTCTTGCTTTCATTCCTGATCATTTAGATTACTGACTCATATCTTTTAAGCAACCTCTCCCTTATTTTTTCTAGTTTACGATAAACATTTTTTTATTATTCTTATTATCTAGGGAAAGTAGCAATCTTGTATACCATATTAGTAATTTTCTCGGTTTCCTTCTTTTTGTATTTAGGCGTAACATCTGTTTTTATTTCTTTTCGGTGGCTGTCCGGGTTCGGGGTTACGTTTGATTGCCGATTTCATGTTTGTATGAATTCATCGTTTCCTTGCAAATTGTACAATTTGTAAAAAAATATTACATTGTCAGTTATTTTTTTACATCGTTGTCTCACATTTTCAATCCTGACATCTACTTTTATTTTTGCAATCATAGCCCTTAGGGTGTTCATCTCATATGTTGGCAGAAATTGCTTACCTTTGCTTGAGTTTAGCCCCAAGTCAATATAGGCCGCAAACGAGTATAGGACAGCGATGCCCGGACAGTCTCAGCCTTTTCTCTCTTTCATTTCACAACCTGAGAACACCCGGAGGCAGTTTTATCCCTGGAGCCCTTAAGGCTCATAGCCTTACTTAATCCTGCTAAGCGAGTAGTCGCCACTCCAGAACCCGAGAAGAGCAGCATGCATCGTAACTAGCACCTGGGGCGATCCCCTTGATACCTTCATGTTCAAGTCATAGAGCGCATGGAAAATCATGTCAACAGACTTGAAAGTGTTCAACTAATCATTAACACCTCGATTTTTAAGTCTCACAGCGGATAGAACAGTATGACAACAAGCTTAAGTATTCTTCTTCTTTATAACCAAACATTTCCCATTGCGAACTCCACATGCGTCCTGATTTAGGTCTATAAACATGTGATCCTGCGAGCCCAAGCTTCGAAGACCGCTAAAGTTTCAGCGTTCGGAAGGCGCATTCTTTAAGCCGTGAATTTGCCTCGTGTGTAAGTTGAGGACGCCTCGGGGACTCCTGTCTTTCAGGCTATACGAGTGTAAAGACGTTTACTCCCCGTTCTCCATACCTACGTCTTAAGAACATTCAAATTCAAACACCTTAAGTTAAGATACAGAGGCTATTAACTCAATAATTTTAGCCTGTCGCATGTATCTACGAAGTGAGACCAGCACTCGTATTGGACGCCCGCTCAGAGAACCGCAAAAGCTGCACGTTGGATTGGGTTGACTGGGTGGCATATGAGCTGTCACAGGGTTTTAAAAGCGTAGGTTCCGTACTAGAATATTAGGAAAATATAGCTAGTGCACATCGACCGCATCACCTAGATCTTACGAGAAGGTTCGGGTGGTCACTAAGCCAGCGCGGTGCGTAATCAGGACAAATTCCTCTAGTTTTAGGAGAATGTTTGGACTAGATAAGGCGGAATTTGCTAGTTACCAGGCTGGAGCTTGGTTCTTCAGCGGGTATCAGAGCGACTTCGGGACTTCACTGGAGAGTGCTCCAAAGACGGCTGGCTGGAGCTTGCGGGACCCTCAACCCCGCTTCGAGTTGAGACTCCTTCGGATGGATGCAGGAGCACTCAAAATTCTTTTTTTATGGCCGAATTTCTGTGCTTTTATACAATTTTGGGCCTCTACCTATCAAGAAAACTTGCTCGGAAAAGAGCAGTGGAAGACATCATGACGTCGTAAACTGGATCTGTATGGCGCCGCGCATTGCGTGAACTTCACTTGGACCATGTAATGCATAATGAACTGATTTCTGAATAAAATGTAATAAGATGACAATATGAAATTATAAATAATTTAAATTATTTTCCCCAAAATTTGCTTAGGAGCAAAATTTACAATCGGACGATAATTTTCAATATTTGTATTACCTTCCCTTTTAAATATTATGACGACTTCTGTATTTTGCCATTCTTGTGGTATTTTGCCTTCTTCCACACATCTGTTAAACAGTAACATTTTGGTTAACTTGTTAACTTGTTATTATTAACTGAGAAGCAAGAAAATGGAGATATATTTTAGGAGGACGAGATATATATCATTTGACTCAGCTTGCAGAGTAGATTCCAAAAATATATAGAAACCGGAAATCGGATTTTTTTTCCGAGGTCGACTTCCGGTCAATTTTTTTTTAACTTTTAACTTTTTCCTTTATAGCTCCTGCAGTTTTTGAGATATTTAGCTTGGAATACAGGTTACGCTGCAGGGCTTACATCATTGAGCATATCAAATGGTTGTGAGAATCTACAGGGAGATATTTTTTCAGGGGTCATGCTTCCTTTTCTCCTCCTGAACTTTTTTGCGGTGCGCCGCTGTTAGATTCTAAAATACAAATTGAGTTTTCTGTTTTGTTTAGAATATTTTTGTTCTCTTGCAGTTTTTTCTTATCTGCAACCATTATCGAGAAAAAAAAGTATAAAAACGATTTTCTGTTATTTGCTAGACGAAATTTAAATTTTTAAAATGGTTTTAAACGTTAATTATGTGCTAATAAGTACACGGTAACAATTTATAGATTAGTTCAGGCACATCAGTTTTGAGTCATTATAATTTTTACCGCTACAATAACTTTACAACACATACGAGGGCTGTTCAACATGTTATCTACTTGAAATAAAAATGAATTTAATGAAATTAAATATTTTTTGCCACTTGTAACCATTGTCTACTGCAGTTGGTGCACTAATAGATACGGGACGCTGATAATAATATTTATACTAATAATAATTGTATACCAGGCGGTAAAAGTAAAAGATGGACACCTAAATTATATGTATGATCAAAAATTACTTTCATCTAGTATGTCCATGAAATAGTTTCCTAATTTATGAATGCAACTAAGTCACTTAAAAATCAAATGTCAAGTTTGACATTTAAGTATAAACATAGTTGCATTCATAAATTAGTAACTATTCCACAGCCATAGTAAATGAAAATAATATTTGATTATACTTTATAAATATCAATGAAAATTTAGTATGTGGAATATACTGGTAATTTGAATTATTTGAAGTGGGAAATTACCTCCAATTCTTTATTTTAATTGAAGCACCCTCTATATTATTATATTTTTGGATTTTATATTAAATTCGTTATACTAACTTTTGTCATTTAGACATTAAAATGGTATACTTCAAACAAAATTTATATACAAATTTTCCATGTTATAACTTGGTTAGAATAAATCTAAAGGAATATCATCGTTGCTTAAGACATGCTTTTCAGATATTAAACGTTTATTTTGTTTAGAAAGGCTCCAACATGCTGTTTTAAAAGTAAAATAATGGTGGGACACCTTACCATTTAAAACAGCGTTTTGAAGCATTCAAACACTGTCAATTACACAAGGTTTACTTATAACTGTAATTTGCGAAATTGTAATTTTACTTCTTTCGCTTCAAGAGAAAAGAGTACCCATTGTAATTGTGAAAATATCATCCTCCGAGATTTCTCTCAATTCTGTCGGTCTGCCTGTCTATTGCCATTCGAGCTCAAAAACTATTTCTTGGAGGAATGAGATTTTTTATGCAATAACTCAAAAACGGTATAAGGTAAGAGTAACTTATGGTATATTTTTGAAATCAGGAAGAAAGGTCATTCCAAAAATTTAATAATATACAGGGTGTTCTATTTAAAAAAATATATTACTTTTTTGTATCCCCTAATTATGCACGCCACTGTACTTTTGATAGCATTTTAACAAAATTCAGTTATAACCACATAACTTTTATTTAAAACTTTTTTTTCTATAGGCAATAATAACGATGATAAGGGGTGGGCAATTTATAATGAATAACCCTGTACCAAGCTTTAATGGTTAGATTGAAATAAAACCACTTGTATGTATCGCCTGACGTTTCGTTTATATTTAAAACATTTTCAAAGGCTAACAACTTGTGGAACCAAAACACATGTTTTTTAAGGACATGTGAAGATATTCAAATTTGAACAAATTTCATAAAAAAGGCAGTAGGCCACCAAGATTACAGCTGGGCTGCACATGATATAACTACACTTAGTCATACATCTAGCCGGTTACACATTAAAAATTACTAGCACATTTAAAATTTGATTTACAATAATTTTATTAGCTATTGGCCAACATGGCCGTCAATTAGATAAAAATCGTGGTATCTAGTAATTTTTAATGTGTAACCGGCTAGATGTATGACTAAGTGTAGTATATCATGTGCAGCCCAGCTCTGTAATCTTGGTGGCCTACTGCCTTTTTTATGAATTTGTTCAATTTGAATATCTTCACATGTCCTTAAAAAAACATGTGTTTTGGTTCCACAAGTTGTTAGCCTTTGAAAATGTTTTAAATATAAACGAAACGTCAGGCGATACATACAAGTGGTTTTATTTCAATCTAACCATTAAAGCTTGGTACCCTGTGCGTAGCACTGAGATTGGAGTTATTCCAACCCCTATCCCAGTCAAGAAATAACATTTTACTGTGTATGTAACCACACAAGCTGTGAGAGGGACTATCTTTATATATATATATATATATATATATATATATATATATATATATATATATACCAAAATGCACCATTTGTCTGCGAGAAGAGTTCAAAAGTTTACTTAAAAATCAAATTTTTGTACGCTGTTCAGAAATGCGTGAACAAATTTAATGAAATTTGACAAAAGTGCATTTTAGAGATTACTTTCAGTAATCAAAGAAACCCAAAGGAAATTGTAGAATCGTTAAAACCATCCTCACCCCTGGTATTTTTTTTTCAAAATTTTTTTAGTGGTGGTAATACGGTTCTAAGAACCTTTTAACGGGAAGGGTTACTCATTATATTCATTTTTTGACTCTTATAAAAACTCAGTATTTCGCATAGTTTCGAAGAAAAAAAATGTTTTCTGATAACCGATATTATCAGTACAAGTTTAATAAAATTGTAATACAAAATTTAGTTGGCTGTGGTGGACCAAAGACAAAACTTTTTATACAACAAGTGCTCAATGTGACCTCCACCTTCATTAATCCAGAGGTAAATTCGACGTAAAAAATTTAAATGCACCCTTCTTAAAACATCGTCGTTTTCTCGTAGTGCGTTTACAGCTTTTTGAATTCTGCTCCACAGTTGTTCGGAATTATTAATTTGAACTCGTACACTTGTGTTTTTAACGCTTCCCAGATGAAGAAGTCGCAAGGATTTAAATCTAGACCGCGGAGGCCATTGAATGAGTGCTTTTTGTCCCCTACCAATCCTCTACCAGCAAATTGTTTCATTATAATATTCTCTTACGACCACGTGCGAAATGAGGTGGTGCACCGTTGTGCATAAAGAACATGTCTCGACGCAAATTAAGGGACAAGTCTTCTACTAATTTTGACAACATTTCTTGAAGGAAACGAAGGTTACTAGCGCTATCCAGACGATCAGGCAATCGGAACGGCCCAATCATAAAATTGCCATAATTTCGACCCAGACATTAATTTAAAATTCTCGTTGATTAAGTATACCTTTAATAGCATGTGGATTTTCATCTGCATAAATATGCTCATTGTGTAGGTTCGTCATGCCACGACGTGTAAAACAACTCATCAGTGAACAAGATCTTAGTGTGGAATCTGTTGTCGACTACTGTGCGCTCCCGAACAATTTGTGAAAAATTTAAACGTGATCCGTGTTCAAGTGACAATAATTCTTGCACTGGCTGAATGTGGAATGGACGAATTAATTGTTCGCTAAAGATCCGACTGACAGTGCTTTTGGAAGCCCGGTCTTTCGTTGCAATGTTCTGGTACTAGTCAAGAACAGCTTCTTCCGCAATGGGTGTTCAGGCTTGTGGAGATCTTCCAGCGTTAATTGTGACTGGCTTCAACCTTCCTGTTTCTCGAATACTTCTTTTGATTCGGGCAAAAGTTCTGTGATTTGGAATTCTCCGGTTTGGATACCTCTCTTGATACTCGCGAACACTTTCGCCGGCAGTTACCTTGACAGTATCCAAGAACTAATAGCATGTCGGTCTGTTCATTAAAAAGGAATCTATATTTGATAGCTGACGAAGTAGCAGCAACAACAACTGCAATAGCAATTAAAGCAATAACGGTGATCGCGACAAAAAAAAAACAATACAAAAGCAACTAAAAGTGAACAAAATATTGAAACGTTTACTGTCAACAGTAAACTGGGACGATTATGAATTTGTTTCCTGCCAAAATCATGAATTTTATATTGCTTTTGTGTCCACGGCCAACCAAATTTTATACTACAATTAAACGTATACTGAGAATATCGGTTATCAGTGTTTGAGAAAACACTTTGTTACTTCGAAACTAGGCGAAATACAAGAGTCAAAAATGAGTATGATCTTTAAACCTTCCCGTTAAAAAAGTCTTACAACCGAACTACCACTACTAAGAAAATTTTGAAAAAAAAATACAAGAGGGCGAGTGTGGTTCTAACCCTTCTACAATTTCCTTTGGGTTTCTTTGATTACTGAAAGTAATCCTCTAAAATGCATTTTTGCGAAATGTTATTAAATTTGTTTCACGCGTTTCTGAACAGCGTACAAAAATGTGATTTTTAAGAAAACTTTGAACTCTTCTAGCGGACGATCGGTGCATTTTGGTATGTATATAAATTGGGTTCAATCGTCTTATTTTGGCCTCTACAATACGTGGTAGCTCTATGTCCCAGCAATTTTGGGACACCCTGTATAGCTTAGAGGATTACCTGTGATGAAAATATACGTATTTTGGATACCACAAATACCAGGTAAACACCGTAAAGAATAAATTTTGTTTTTCCACTTTAACGATAGAGCTACTATTACCTTGATGAAAATATACATATTTTGCATACCACAAATGTAGTGTGGTGAACGCGTAAAAAATTAAATATTGTTTTTCTACTTTAACACCAGAGCTACTGATTAGAGTAAAGTAGTAATATTTTCCAGCTTTGCACTTTACCCTTAATCAAAATAAGTACATTTAGGACCCAACATATACAGGGTGACGACCTAAACAACTATTTTTCCTTTACTTCAAAAATAAGAACATAATTGTTTTCGTTTGGTGTTTCGAACATAATTAATTTCAAAACTTTAACTTGCGAGGAAATTCGTGTAAAGCGTTTTACAGATTTTTTATTCTCTTTTCAAATACCCTACCTCATCGGCCTGGCAAATGTATGAAATCAAATGAAACCAATTAAAAGTAGTAAACGATTGAGAAATGCCACGTGTCTCAAGTCACATTTATGTTTTTTATTCATGTCTATTTTTTCATTTGGTTTAACACATTATAGGATTAATGAAAGTTATAAGCAAAAGTTAACAAATCAATTTTGCAAATTACAGTTTTGAATACGGTATCGATTCATTTTAAAAAGTTAGGTGTCTGATGTTACACCACCGTGCCATTTGAAAAAGGTTATTTACAAACAAAGAATGTTGACGCTTCTGGTCTTTCTAAAAGATCAACAAAAATGTAATCTTTGATATCTTTACAACTTTTTTAATATAAAATTTCATGCATTTAGATTAATTTCAACCAAGTATTTGGCCCTACATTTATAATTTATAAATGCTTTTTTTATTGTCAAAATGACAATAATCAAAGAATAAGAAAAATTACCAGTCTATGTTACATACAATATCAGATTTTATTTTGATACATGTTTCATGGTCACCTATTGGTATTTGTAACCTAGATGCCACAATATGGGTTGCTTTAGGTACATATTAATTTACATTCACACACTTGGGCTTGTGCTCCAATATTGAGACGTCAGTTTACACACATTTGTGGTAGAACTATTATTGTGCAATGGAGGTCACAATATCTATGCTTTAGGTATGAATTTACACTCGCACAATTTCTTTGTGGTCCAATACTCTGACCTCAGTTCACACATTGCTCGTGTAGAGATATTAGTGTGACATAGAGATGTCACAATCGATGATACATAATATCTCTGCTCTCACGGAGTGTAACGAAATCTAGTTGAATTGGCCTTTACGTCATGGATATGTGCTTCTATTGCGCATGGAGAGATCGTTGTGGTCACAATCAATGCATAGGATGGTGATGCCGCAAGAATGGCAATACCTGTATAGGTGTGTGTGTGTGTGTGTGAACACGATAACTTAAAAACGAAATAAGGTAGACCCTTGAAATTATGTACATAGTCATTATTCAAAATTTGTAGATTCCTGTCAAATTTTGAGCGAAATCGGTTAACCGAAAGTGGCACTTTACCTAAACAGGTAGCGGTACCTATTCAAGTAAAGTACCAGTTTGCTTCGAGATATTTGAACAAAATTTTGTAAATACATTTCTTATGTAGAAAAACTACCAGATATTACATTTCAGCATGATCGGTTAACCGGAAGTAAAATTTTACCTAAACAGGTAGCGGTATCCATTCAAGTAAAGTACCAGTTTGCTTCAAGGTATTTGCACGAAATTTTGCAAATACATTTATTATTGAGAAAAACTCCCAGATATAAAATTTCAGTATGATAGGTTAGCCTAAAGCGGCACTTTACCTAAACAGGTAGTGGTTACCTGAAAATGTAATTTTATCGCTGTATGTATACCGGATGTCCATTCTCAAAGTCGAACATAGGCATTTAACATTAATGGGCTCACTCATTCTTCATTGAAATAATTCATTTTTCTGTAGATAATTTTAACAGACTTTGACAGAAAATACCTGATTTACATTTTTTGTAACAAATGCTGTCGAACTTGAAAAGCAAGGCATGGCATATTTAAAAATTCCCAAGTTTTAAATTAGCATTTTAAAATGAAAATCGGATCTTGAATATTATTATTGGTATCATTTGATGCGTAATAACTTTATCTTTCCATTGATACCATTGCCTTCCCTGTAAGTTGAATTGGCGAGCAGTAATCGGCAAAAACGTTCAATACAATGTTAATCGCCTATGTTCGACTTTGAGAACGGACACCCGGTATACATTGCAATAAACTTTTCAAATTTGCTAGAAAACAAGGCGAATTCGAGAAAGTCTAGGGGAGCACACTCCCGATTTTTTCTAATGGTATCACGCATTGCAATATAGCATATGAAGTCAAATTTTTTTTTATGTGATGCTCCTGCACGATCTTATTTAAAATGCGTTGTTGGACATACTAGTAGAAGTGGATGTGAGAGATGTTTAGTAAAACCAGATCGGGAAAGTTACAAAATTTTTTACCCGGTTAATTCGACGCATGAAGCTAGAAACGACTCCGATATTTTAAATAATTGCCTTGAATCAAATAGTTACATTAAGGGACAATCACCTCTTTTAACATTGGGGGTAGGTTTGGTTTCACAATTTGTGCTAGATCCAATGCATCTTATTTATCAAGGGGTTATGAAACGATTCCTACTATTATATATGATTGATAGAAAACGCCCTTATAAAATCAGCAAATTATCAGTCGGTAAAATTAATAAATTTTTGTTACTTGTAAAGAAACATACCCCTGTTGATTTCCATAGAAAAATTCGGCCATTGAATGAGGTTAAACATGGAAAGCCGTAGAATTTCGAATTTTTTCTTCTTTACTGCGGACCTGTTGTTTTAAAAAATAATGTGGAGGAGAAATATTTCCAACATTTTCTTTGGTTGCATTGTGCCATTTTTATTTTAAACAATGAATACTTATTAAACGAATATTTTTTAGTAGCAAAAGAGGCAATTGCGAAATTTATAAGACTTTGTCCAAAGCTGTATGGCAAGTTTTTCGTGACATACAATGTTCATTCCTTAAGCCATCTTCATGAAGATGTAGTTAGGTATGGACAGTTGGAAAACTTTACTTGTTTCGCATTTGAAAATTATTTAGGCAAGCTCAAAAGCAAGATTCGAACTAAAATTCTGCCTTAGAACAATATAATAATCGCCTTTCAGAGATCGAAAGCATTGCGACTGATACCAAAATATCTCCTGATAATAATTACTGTCCTATGTTTGTCAAACATATTAATGGTTCATATTTTATATGCAAGGAACTAAAATTTAATAATATTCTTATTTCAGTATCTTCACCAGATAATGTTTGTTACGGTATTAAAACAACTTTACGACACCCACCCAAGGTGAGCATCGCACCACGGAATCAGTCCTGGAAAACTGGCACACTTGCTCTGAGATTTGCTAGAAACAGGCTAAAGGGCCACGGCTGGAACGCTCAGGGAGTCGGGCGTGAGTCACACGATACGTTCTGGGCAAACGTGTTGAGGCATATATATAGGGTACGTCAAAATTATGAGGGCGCCACCAAACCTGACTTTAAATGGGCTCGGGTAACCGGGCTTGGGCGGTTAGACGAGGCAACAAGTACGCTAGTTACTACTTGATAAGGGTACTCGAGAAGTATCGAACTCGGATGACAAAATCGATAATTTGAGGTTTGAATCGTTAGTTCGGGTTTGTGCTGCCACTGCGGGGGCGGCCGCTCCACTTACCTGCACACTCCACCACTCAGAGGTCGTCGTACATCTAATCGTGACACTAGCTGTTTATTCTGAAAAAGTAAAGTATGCAGGGGTTGTACACAGTAATAAGCCCCGCGCTTGCACAATTGTCTATTGAATGACGTTATACAGGATCAGGCAACGAATGGGTCACCATACTAAACCTAGGGCTTAACCTATACCCCAGCTGGAGGTAATCGCACTATAACTAAAGCGTACAAATGTTACACACAGAAACAATATCCAAATATAATATTAAGAAAGCGTTCGAAACGCCTAAAATTAGCAACGCAGCGAAAGTAAATATTTGCACAGTTTCAAACTAAGGATGTACTACTGAATGAATGCGACCAAAGTCGATCGCTTACACGGCACATTCGCGTAAAAGGGGTCACTAAGTTACATAATCTTTTTAAATGGTACCTGGTATTTATTCTGGACTTCTCCTGAGCAGTGCGGGTGGCAGTCAGCAACGCCTGCATTTGCAAGCACATCTCCTTGGCAAAGACTTCGCCGAATAATGGCGTATTATTTCAATGTAGTCACTTACGTGGGATTGGTGTAACAGAAACGTATGGGCATTATTCACGTTCTGCATCGAGTCCCCACAACTTGTAGGAATGAAAGAACCACTTCTTTTCACGACATGGCCGGACGTAGCCCCCAACAACAACGCCAAGGAAAACGCGCTCACAAAACGGCACGTGCGTCACACACAAGAGCTTCCCTGCCGACCTCCTTGATCAATGGCCTGAGTTGAACTGCCGAGCAAGAAGCGTTACGACGCCCGAAGTGGCGTGAGCCAAAACGGCGTTACCACGTGACTCTCGACAGCCAATGGCGATGCGCCCAATAAAACAAATACGTTCCGGTGACAAAGAGAGCGCGAGGCCTCGCAATCGCACCAACAGCCTAATTTCTAGAAAGTTCGAAAATCTTGCGAGCGTTAACACACGGCTGTCAAAGTACCAACAAAGGGGTGCCCCAGATGACGAGAAATACTGCGCTTGAGGCCAAATATGTGCAAAATCATTATTATGGAATTAGGCGATGAAGCCAAATAAGTAACTAAAAGGGTTTAACATACGGGCACGCTGCCCTAAAGCCTAGGTGGCTAATTAAATACAAATGACCTGACATGTTGTTGCTGTAAATAAGAAAATTTATGTTATAGAATCAATTGTTCATATGAATGAAAGTTATAAAATCATTAGTATTGCATTTAGATACGTGGAGGATTTTTATGTAAGGCCTATTAAATCATCTAAATTGGGAGTATAATTGCTAGAGGTAAAAGCAATCAAGTAATTTTAACGTAGCAGAAATATCATGTAAATATATTGCAATACCTTACAAAAACGGTTTTTTATGTAAGTCCCATCATTCACCCAAAAAAAACATATAGCACCAAAAACATATAAGCTTTTTCGTATTCTTTAGCGTAGTTATTACAAGTAAAGCTGCAGAAAAAGGGAATATTTCCAAATTAAAAATTTCTAAAGGTCCAGTTGCTTTATGAGGTAAAGATTTTGTGTTTTTAGTAAACTTTATTATTCTATTGCAATATTAGCTTTGCCAGGATTTAAAACTATTTTTTATATGTCCGTCCTTTTAAAAGAATATGTTTGTATGCCATTTTGATGTTATTACCTCCTTTTTTACCTTCTTTAACTTGTTTATGAAACACCTCTCCTGTTTGTGGGATTCATTGTGCCGATAGCAAAATGTATGCTGTGGTGGAATTTGAGACCGAAAATGTGCCGTTGTTCCATTAAATTGGCTGACTGACGAGCAACACAAATGTCATTGGCCAAAAACGACGACGTTGCAAGTTTTTGAGAAAATGGTTAAAACATGTAAAGAAGTAGCATGCTCCTGGCCAAAACATCCCGTAATGAAAGTATTCCAAGTAATAGGTAATTTTTGTAAATTTTCGTATGCTGACCAGGTTATAAATATGAGTTCATTTAAGCTGATTACGATAAAGCAAACAAAAAGCTGCAAAAAGTAATTGATGAAAGTTCTGACACAGGGGGCATGCATCGACCGTATTAAACATTTCAGCACCAAACACAACTGGGGAAGTCAATTAAATCACTAAAAATAAGAAATTAGTCACACAAAAGCGACATCGTGATGAAGATGATATGTTGTCGAGGTTTGTTATTCAAAAGCTATATTTTTGGGCTCATCTTGCTCATATTTCCTTGTTTTAGCGCCGCTGAATCTTCCAGCGACTTTAGTGATGTAGAGATATCGAGTGGAAGAGTTGCCAATAATAATTCAATCACCAGCAATACCAGTCTTGCTACAACTATAAGTGTTGATCGCTTGTCTGCATGTACACATCTCCTACAAAATCCAGTACTAGTGTTAAGGGCGCCTAATATTTCATATCTGTTAGAAACTATTCTCCGAAAAATTGAGCATTTAGCGAACACACAGGATCAGCTTACACTCTTGCTTAATAACATACTGACTAGCAGTCAATCAACAAATGCTCAATCATTAAATAGACCCACAGATGTTCCAAACCTGCCAGTTAGTACTAAGCTAGAATATAAATCTCTGGAAAATTTTCTACACAATGAAGAAAAATTTTATTATATGGTAAATTTTGTTGTTTTAAATAAAGTTAAAAAAAAATTAATATAAAATAATTCTATTGCAGAAGTGCCGTTTAGCATGCATTGGAGGAACAGGTGTTCGAAACGCCGTTATGAATATGATGAAATTTATCCTTAGCGATAAGGTGGCAGTAAAGTTCAACTGGGCCGGAAGAGATAATAAAAAAAGAGCTTTTAAAGAGACACTATTGTCTAAAGTTGTTCAAGGTAATTTGAAAAAAGCAGTATTTGGCTGGGTGAAATTTTTTTCAATTTTTAGAAGCAATAATGACTGCATTTTCAAAGCATGGTGACCGTGTTGATTTAACGGATAAGTGTATCCAAGATGCCATGAAAGATTGGCTTAAGCTAGCAAAACATCGTCTTGAAAACAGAGCGAAAAAGTTGCGTTAAAATTAGGAATCTACTTTGTTTCATTTGATTTCCATCTTTGTTAAGTTTTTGTGTTTAATACGTATTCCTATGTATCTTTACCATCTTTTTAAGTTTTTATGTAATTTGATCTTTGTTTACTTTTTTGTGTTAATGTATTAATATCTGTTTTTACACCCTTTTTAAATTTATATTTAATAAATATATTAAAATTTAGCATTTATTTTATTAATGTTGTTACTTTATTTTTGTAAAGCAGACATCGGTTTTTTTATATACAAGGAAGATTTTGCATACATTTCTACTCAAGACATTTACCTATACATTAACATAGGATTGCTTAGTAAAACCATATTTATGACTTATATGAAATGCGAAATACGGTATGCAAAAACTCCCTGTTATGGGTAAAGAGCATGCACAGATTGTTTTGCTCCAGCAACAACTCTGAAAGTTTTATATTTACATAAACTTTAGGATACTATGTCTTTCCAGTAAGTATTCATTCACTCTACTATTGTCCAAAGTGTTTTGAGAAAATCAACTATTTTAGAAACAATACAGTGGCTTTTTAAAGTAACCCCTCTCTCACAACACTAACTTCAGAACTAGAAAAACAACATTTTAGGTGGAGAAATAGTTTACAAATACTACCTTTAAGTAGAATGCCACTTCAAAGGTTTTACAAAGTAGTATTTGTAATTTTTCCCTCCATCTATTTTTTTCCATATAAATTATTTTAAAAGTTATGTGTGGGTTACTTTCAAAATGCGTTGTATAGGTCAACAATTACACGTATATTCTACACGTTTACTACGTTACCTACTATGAAGTATACCGTCTGTTCTATAAAAAGGGCCCCGCCTTCTAGCTACTTTATTATTTATTTGAGACCCAATAAACCTTATATCAATCAAATGGCACATAAAAACCTACATTTTAACACTATCAAAAAATTTTATCTTCAATTGTTTCAGAGTGGTGACGTCACGTGCAATTTTTTTAAATGACACTGTATATATTTTTTGACATTTTCTGGTAGAGGTTTTTTTTCTCTTTCAACAATATAAATATTTTATGCCCTTACATAAGAAAATTTTCGAGAAAAATTTAAAAACTTTTTTATCGGTGGAGGCCACCATACAAAACTATAACAAAAGTGTAACTCAGAAAAACAAAACAATAAACACTTTAGATTATTCTGAAATCTGACAGTTAAAGCGTTTGGCTACTATTTGTTTTGTTTTTCTGAGTTACACTTTTGTTTACAGTTTTGTATCATGGCCTCCCACTGTGAAAAAGTTTTGTAATTTTTCACGAAAATTTTTTTATGCAAGTGCATGACATATTTATATTGTTGAAAAGAGAAAAAAAACCTCTACCAGAAAATGTCAAAAAATATATACAGTGTCATTTAAAAAAATTGCACGTGACGTCACCACTCTGAAACAATTGAAGATAAAAATTTTTTGATAGTGTTAAAATGTAGGTTTTTATGTGCCATTTGATTTGATATAGGTTTATTGGGTCTAAAATAAATAATAAAGTAGCTAGAAGGCGGGGCCTCTTTTATAGAACAGACGGTATACCTACCGAATAAACATTAAATCAACGTGGGTGATAACGTTAGATATAATGTATACTGAACGTTTCGAATTAGTATCTCATAAACGTAGAACATTTGTAGTATTAAAGCGTTTATTATTGATATTCCATATAAGTATAGTATACCTACCCAATAAACATTAAATCAGCGTAGGTAATAACGTTAGATAAACGTATATCTTACTGGTGTATAACTTGTGTTATATACGTAGTTTCTGAACGTTTCGAATTAGTATCTCATAAACGTAGAACATTTGTTGTGTTAAAACGTTTATTATTGATATTCCATATAAGTATAATATACCCTTATATTAGATAATAAATAAAGGTCTACAGGGCGGACATTTTGTCAAAAAATAAACATTTAATATAAATCTTATATATACGGCAGATTTGGAATTTAAAAAACGTTTAATACACCATCATTTGTTGTCTGGATTGTTTACAAAATAGCATTGACAAATATTAGATATTATTTTCTGATGTTTAATACTCATCACTTACAAAATTTCCTAAACTATTTTTATGAACTTACCCTTTGCTCGTACTATACCCACTGTTTACTATCCGTCGAAATTATCAACTCTATCACTAAGAACGAAATCTATTTATACGGAATACGCAACTTAGCTGAGAAAGATCTTTTTCGGCTGCCTCCAATTTTTGCTTAAAAAGCTACTCGACGTGTTCACACGATTATTTCTTTGTCCTGCGCCGTTAGCACTTCCACGAAATTCAATTTGTGCATAAAGATTAAGCTTGTAATTTATACGTCGCTAATACACCAAAATCGGCGCTTGAATTTCGGTGCGCACAACATCTCGCGCAACTCTTCAACAGAAAGGGCTGTCACGCCCTATGGGCTTTACCGAAGCTACTAGTCCGAGAGATATGTTCGAAAAAGCCGTCCAGATCCGTAAAGCACGTGAATCCCTAGACCCACCTAGAAATCCTAGCATGTTTGTGTAACTCCTTGAGGTCAAGCACCTACAATAATTGCTTTCAAACCGCGTAGTCGGTCGTGATCGTGGCT